>CM022537.1:22366377-22649026 GCA_012273795.1 Dendrolimus punctatus | reverse complement strand
GAAAATGACTGAGATATGCAACGATAGACAAACAAACGGATTTCATAGAGTAGTTTCGCTTTTACTAAAGTATCTACAGAACCCTAAAAAATACTGTCTTAAAATTATAGTTAAAATGATGACTGGAAGAAAATACTCACTGGGCTTTTTTTTGTTGCAAAGGTTCAGCAGACAGCCAGATTTGATAGAAAGCGGTTACCAACGCCTAAAGACATTTGCAACACTAAAGGTGCTACAATTGCGATGCTGCTCTCTTAAGGGAGACTAGAACCTGGTGACTAACGCCATAACATAAATCAAAGTTGTTATGGCAACATACTTTGGACCAAGGGTGGTAGCCATCCAGTCAGGCAAATGCCCTATCACCTGGTTGTGGGTTGCTTTGTCGCCTCTTACTATAGACTGCCCGGCCGCAGGATATTCTCCGTTCCTATACCGATACGGACATATTGTTCGAGTAATATATTTAAATAATACATTAACCAAACTGCCCCTGTTACTTTATTAATAAAATCCAATCCAATACGTAAAAAGCTTTCCAGGTGCGCAGAAAGCAATAAATTTTATTGTACTGTGACATATCCATTTTGTTTTATAGCCTTTTAAAAAACAATTCCGCAGCCATATTTCAAGTTACGATCCTGAATATTTTTACGCATCCGATTTTATTATGTAAATTATTTAACTTTGTTAACACTTCGAACTCCTAGGGAACTTTTTACGACAGCGTTAACTTTTCTTTCCTTCGAAAGATCTCTCAGAACAATTAACATGATAATTTCATAGTTATATAAGTATTTTTTATTTCTGTCCTCTATTTCATTGGTAGCTAAAACATATATTATTGTTACCTAGGCGCCAAGAAAAACAAATTCACATCTGCATATCTGCAAAACACATTTTATTACCTTTCGGCATTTGAACTAATTCTTTTATGATCGTCTTCTTTGGTTTACTTTGTATTTAAAATTTGTGATTAGAAAACAGCCCGTTGTTTTGTTGTACTCTTTTATGGCAGTCATTAGCCAGGTGGGGAGGATTAAATTGACTTAGATACGGGAACATTGCATTTATGCAGTATAAAACGATGATCTGATGGAGGGGGAAGCAGTCGAGCGAGAACCAAGAGCGAAGCGAGACGTGTGTACTAATCGGCAATCTAATAAGTGACGGACTTTTCGCGTTTTATTTGAATTACGACCTGCATTACGTTTGGACTGGTTGTGTTCGGTTATATTTGTATCTGTTTTATACGTGTTTGTATGGTTCTAATAAACTCTATAGTCATTCCAACGGCATTTTGATTCGAGTCTCGCACTCGTAATTTTATGCTTTCGAATAGTAGTTTAGTATTCAGTTTTAATCAGGCACTTTAAAATATTGCAGGATCCTAGTAATGAGATGTTTATGAGCTGATATTTTTTTTATTATCAATGATCCCATGACTAGAAATTTCAGAGATACATCCATGCAGAAACGGAGAAAGAATACATCTTCCTGCAGCCGATCGGGATGTCGTAAGAGGCGACAATACAAACCATAGCCAGATGGTATGGTATTTGTCCGTTTGGATTTGCTACCACTCTGGTCTAGAGTTTGCCGCCATAACAACCTTGAATTGTGTTCCAGCATTAGTAGCCAGGTTTCAACGTCCCTTTAGACAGCTGTGTGACTAAAGAGTTCCATAGAAGTTCCATCTTTTTATTGCTAGTAGGCAAACTGGCAAACGGACTACCTGGTGATAGGTGGCTACCGTTGCCCATGGACATTTGCAACACTAAAGGAGCCGATGCGTTGCCTACCTCGTTAAGACCACCGGAATTTATTCCATGACTTGGACACATACGTCATGAAAGAGCGTCCGCCACGTACCGTTGAAAACTTCGAAGTGTCTAGAAAGTGTGGATGAACTCCTAATCGACGGCGAGTGGTGCGATGATAGAATGGCGAAGTAGGCACCAAATCAAATATCTCATCAGAGCACTCCCCGTTCTACAGACGGTAGAACACGCTTGGAGCGCCAACGTCTCTTCCATGGATAGTAGAAAATGCTGACACGAAGTATCCTCAAAGATAAAGGGTATATTTTATTATTGTTTTTTTATTCCAAGAGTTCAGCGGATAGGCTGACAGCCCACCTAATGGAAAGCGGATACAACACTAAGGGTGCTAGAAATGCGCCGCTGCTCTCTAACTGGAACCTGGCGACTAATGCCAGAACATAGCTCAAGGTTGTTATGGCGGCATACTCTAGCCCAGAGGTGGTAGCCACCCCAGACGGGCAAATTACCTTACGATATTCCAGCAATAAAATATTGTAATGAACACTATCAGTTTAATTTAATGAAGGTAGCCGTTTAACCATTACTAAACAATACAAGTACATTTTGAAACATAGACAACGGCTCATATCGATGACAGCGCTAGGCCCGCATAGCAACAGTTACACGTTGACAAATTGAGCTGCCAACCCCCACTCATTTACGTCCTAAATAAACCCTGCAAGTTTATCTAACTACCGCAAATACGTTACAAGTATTTATTACATACTGTTTGCACACCTGTTTCCAAACGCATATTGGTTTTTTAACACAGCTTTTTGTTCGAAGTTTTGAAGCGTAGTATTCATTTCTATTTACATGAAGTCTATTTCAGATAGAAACAAATTAATAAATATAATAATGAGATGTTTAATCATTTAAATTTAAGTTAAATTTGACCATCACAGGTCAACTGGCCAGTGTGCGAAAAAGGTTCGCCACAAGTTTATTTATTTAATATAATACATGCGAAAGTGTGAAAGAATGCATGTATAGGTACATGTTTGTTACTCTTTCACGCAAAAACTACTGAATGAAATTTGATGAAATTTGACAATAATATAACTTACACATCAGAATAACACCTAGGCTATAATTTATAAAGATAAAGTGTGAATTATCCAAAATATTACGATTTTCCATCACCACGCGGTTGAGACCGTGGGGCGCAGCTAGTATGATAATAATAGGAATAAAACAATCAAGGAAGCAGAAAATCTAAAAGAAATCTCATGGTTACATGAGTACCTTTGAAATGTACATTCTTAAACGACTATAAAGTCGTCGTAGTTCTGAATTACTCATGAGTAACATACCTTTATATAGAGTCCCTCTGAGTCTGGCTACGCTCGGTAACACAGTGTACGTAGTTTACGGAACCGACATTGCTACACTGCAAAATGCATTAGAGTTGCATGGTATTGCATCGTCAATGATGTGCATTGTTGAAAAGGAAGATTTCTTCAAACTAACCAATGTCTCAAAAGACACTTTAAATATTTGTACACAGTCTAAGAGTACGGGATATAAAAAAAAGTTTCACCTCTTGCCACTTAAATACTGACGAGATATTGCTGACTTTACTTCTAAGTAAGGTCGACTTTAATATTCCAGCGAAGTCTTTACGATTTAATCAACCCATAAATGTACTTTTAATTTTTACTAATTACAGACAATACTCATATATAGCGCTAGCAAGTAATTATTTAAATAATGTAAATAAATACGATGACATCGACCCATTTGCAATCAGTGTTTCAGGAGCCAAGCGGTGTCTAAGCCTTAAATTTTCAACAGTGACTATTTTATTTTATTTTCTTTATTGCAGGAGTTCAGCAGACAGGCAGACGGTCCACTTGATGGAAAGCGGTTACCTTCGCCTATGGACATTTGCAACACCAAAGGTACTGCAAATGCGCTGCTGCTCTCTTAAGGAACACTGGAACCTGGTCACTAATGCCGGAACACAACTCAAGGTTGTTATGGCGACATACTTTAGAACAGGGGTGGTAGCCATCCAGTCGGACAAATGCCCCTACCACCTGGCAACTAAGCTAACTAAGTATCTCGGTGCCTTTTTTACGTCTGCATGTTAGTTTTAACCCATAGCTTATCCGTGAAAACCTATCATTGGCTTCCTTTAGTTAGTTATAGTTATCTCATCAAATGTAGTTGGCTGTAGGTATTCCATAAATATTTCTTTTTTATTAATATAGTTTCGCCTTCCTTAATGGCAGCAGCTGCGGCGATAACGGCACATGTTCTTCTGGTTGTGCCTTGGTAAACAGTACCAGAGGTCTCTATTGTTCAACGTGCGTTGATCTAATGGGTTCGTTTCTGATAGATTCATTTTCCAATTCAAATTCTGATTCGCACCGACTGAGTTCCAATTAGGTTCTTGTAATAGCAGCTTTGGCTTGTGCAATTTCCAATTAACATTAGCATGGACCTTATTACTATTGTTTTATTTATTTATTTGGTAGTTCACATCTATTTGCTATATTTTGCAGTTGTTCTTTTCTGCTATCTTATTGTCTATATTGTTCAATCTATATTCTATTACACATTTATTCGTATCTATTTTACATATATACATATTATTCGTTTGTTCCGCACGATGAAATTCTTTGAATGTATAGCCGCCTTCCATTTGTCAAGAGGTGGGTCGAAGTAGGAATTGACCACAGAGCATTAATTCTCTCTATCTCTTGATATTGGAAAAGGCGCTATTTTCAAATCAACTAATAACATTTGTGTATTTCACCGCTTATGACATCAACGCCCCGTAATCCGTGCGACTAGGGTTTATGATTGTGAGGCCCGCAAACAAATGGAACGGGAAAAATCGCTGTCGTGAACGTGGTCGTTGTCTTCTGAATGTATCCTTAGTGGTCGATTATCAACTTTAGATTTAGTTCACTGAAATTCTAATGTGGATCTTGTTATGGTTAGCCATTGTTCAGAAAGAAGATCCTACAATTTAAACATAAAATATGTAAACTGAATTATTTCAGTGTAGAAACACCCTAAGTCTATGGTCTCGGAGCACGATGCCTTTTATTACCATCTAGATTTTATTGAATTTAAAATGACGTTGTGGAAATCCCGTATGCTTTTCAAATAGCATTTTATTAGATTTTGTAGCTGTAGCAGTTGGAACAGTTTCCATTATAAATAGTCTTATTTTCATCGAGCTCCTTTTTTTTATTGGTTTAAAAGATCTTTAGTTTACATAGTGTTTCTACACCAGTTTATGCTAAGATAATATCATAAAGAGGAAAGATTTGTATTTTTTGTATGTTTGTAACGAATGAACTTAAAAATAACTAAACTGATTTTAAAAATTCTTCGCCATTAGAGTGCTACATTATTTTATTACAAAAAAATATTAGAGATCTCTACTAAGACTTCAATAATATTACCCAAGGTGTAAAAAAATAACCATGAAATATCTTCCATCACATGCGTTGCGGAAACCATAGATGATAGAATAAAAAAGGCCGACCAAATCAGACCATGTCATCCATGCCCTTGTATTAATCCTTATCCAAATGAATCATTTCGTATTCAACACCTGTACTTTTTTAATGATTCAAATCTGACATTCCATTCAAAGATATTACGAATTTCAAAATATCTATCTAAACAAAATACTTGGCGCTGGAATCTGGTTCTAAGTAATTAAATTTTATGTGTTTGAGTGAGTCCTGGAACGATTTATTTTCACAATTAGACCTGTAGGTGTAATCGAGCTCTAGATTTTTATTATTTTAGAGCAGGACAACAACTGCCAGGACCAGGTTAATTATAGATTCTAGGTTCGAAACAGGCTTACATTTATGACGAGGTTCTTTAGAGTATGTTATAATTATTTTTGTATCTAAATGTTTGTGAAAAATACCTAGGAATAATTGTTTTTCAAACCAATAAATATTGTGACGAGTGTGAGACTCGAATTAAAATGCCGTTGGAATTACTATAGAATTTATTAGAACTATATAAACATGTATAACACAGGTACAAATATAACTGGACGCAACCAGTACAAACTGCAATATTCAATAACACGCGCAAAGTCCGTCACTATATAGCTTTTCGTTGACATGTCTTGCTAGCATCGTAATCGTCGCTTGACTGCGTCACCCCTCCGTTCGGTTCATTCGTTCCTTTTATCCTGTACAAATACAATATGCCTCGACGCAAAACAATAGTTTTCAAGAATTAGTACGACACACCTGCCTAATGACTGCAATAAAACAATAACAATAAAATGATTTTCTTAATTACAAATTTTAAACACAAAATAAACAAAGAAGTCCAAATGCGGAAAAGCTAATAAACCAGGTTTATGGCAGGCAAATGTGCATTCACTTTTTGTCGGCAACAATATTATTTATTTTATCAAGCATGAGTTGTTCAACGTGGGATTTATAGAATAATGCAGAATAAGAGATTAAACACGAATTCTAACCATTTTTTTAAATTCAGTATCTTGTTTTGTTATTGAGTCTTGCTTTCAATTTGAAAACTAATAAATAACTAATCAGATCTCAGAAAATTGTATGTGTGTGCAGTTCACACGCAGTAGATGTGTGACAAAGTGCTACAAGGGGCAGGAGGGATTTTAAATTTCGTTATAAGCTTTAAAACACGTCATTTTTTTGTATTAACAAAAAACGTCAAAACATTCCCTAGTCTATTTGTTTGAGCTGTATGTTTAAATGATTAAATATAATGCGTTTTATCTCATATTCTCTCACGTTTAGTCTTACAGATTTGTCTTTATATCTTTTTAGAATCGCTTTTACGTTTCATTCGGTTTCAAATTACAACGATACGAAAAATGTTTAACTTCAATGACTGCTAATCTTATCTAAAAAAACCGTTTAACGTTCCTAAAAACTAGCGGCCAGATTTACTTTTACAACGCTGACGACTCGCATTTTGTCCCCAGAGGTATCCCAGCCGAATCACGTCTATTCTCTTGATTAACTTTATCAGAGTCTCACCCATTATTGGCTATGAATATAAATTGAACTAAACAAGAATTAGCCCTCGGACTACTTTGAGGTAAGCAAAATCCAAGTGTTTTTTACTAAACAGCTTGATTTATCTCCAAATTTTCTTCTGTATGTTGATGTTTTGACTCAAAATTAATAAAGATAATAAAGTAAGGGCCGATTTTTCAATCACCAGATAAAAGTTATTTATAGAATAAAACAACATTGGAAGAAAAAAAACGTCAATTGCATGGATAAATAAAACAATTGAATTGTTTCCCTTTTGTATTTGGTTAGGTTAACATGTTGTGAAGCGGTGGTAAATTAGATTAGGCTCCCATAGAGTAAATAATATCCATAAACAAAATTAAAACTAAATAATTAAAATGAACAAGTTGGCGGTAGGCTGAATAAAAACTTTGACAATACACGTTTGACAAATGTCATCTTTGTCTTCCGTGACCGCGGCAACTGAAAAGCGGCCGAAACGTCGGATAAACCTAAATAAAATAAATTACCGCGCTTAAAACCGTTAAAACGTAGTTTTATTAAATCTTGAATCCTTTGCATATAATGAGCTCGACTGTACCTACTAATGTCTTGTTGGTACGGCTCTGGTATCGCTATAGCATTTATATTTCAGTAGACGCCATCTTTATAGCACAGTTGATCTAAACACATAAATCTAACAACTTCAATAATGTAAAAATACTTATGTTGTTTAAAGATAGTCTCAGGCTATTCTTAAATATTTACCCTTTCCGAAAGCGCTGCATTGCAGATTACCTCAACCAAGTGTATAAATATTGTAGCTACGCAAAATACGCTGAATTTAATAGCTTCGTATCAGCAATTTGTAAAAAGCTATTTTAAGCTCCTTTTAGTAATAGTTAATTTGGTACAGGTTTGTTTATACACAAATTTAACTAATCATTAAAAATATCTTCTACATTACATTTGTTATAACAGGTTTTTCAAATAATTTCATAAGCGAGTACAGTCGTCATTTTTTGATATATCATGGTAATACGAATATTGTAACGTCAACTCATACAATAAAACTACGTTATAACGGTTTTAAGCGGTATTTTATTTGATTTTTATTCCGTCATTTTGGTCACTTTTCAGTAGCCGTGATCACGGAAGATAAAGGTGTCAAATATCAATTAGTATGTTTAAGCCTTTATTATTAAATTATTATTTTAATTATTTAGTTTATTATTAACTCTATTGGAGCCTAATCTAATTTAAGACCGCGTCATGTTATGGCCTGAAGAGAAGAAGCTGCGCAAGAAACTCTGCAGCAAAGTCCCTAGCTCTAATATCAGAGCTACTGAAAAGTGATCGGAACATCGAAATAAAAATCAAATAGAATATCGCGCTTAAAACATTTAAATTGTAGTTTTATGATAAAATCGTTATGGCTGTCTGTACCTGTCCGTCTGTCTTTACATGTCACAGTCATTTTAATCTAAAAATACTGTATTTATATAGAGTAAAATATACAGGTAGGTATATTAAATATGCACAATGATCATATGATTTTTTTTCATATTTACTTACCTTTTAAACCATCCCTGAACTTCCACAAATAATTCAAAACCAAAATTAGCCAAATCAGTCCAGTCGTTCTCGAGTTTTAGCGATACTAACGAACAGCAATTGATTTTCATATATAGAGATAATATATTTGTTTCTTTTATTTATTAATTCTAACATACATATAATTTGCTCGAAGAATTATTTACTTTTTTACACACTATGTAGAAAATTATTTGCACTTGCATACAAACTAAGAGCCGCTTGCAAAAAGGTTGCTTAAATTTATTTATGAAACACAAAACGTATTTAACACACTTAAATACAATTAGCGTCTTGCACAATCCAAAAATTGCCGCTATATATGTTTAAAGAACTGTCAATACGTTTTATGTAAAACGTATTTAGCCAGTTTAATATGATTTACTAATTTTATTTAAAGGCGATCGTTATGCAAGCGGCCCTAAATATATTTCCCGTATACATTTCAATAAACACTGGCATATACCAAAGCGGGGAATTGAAATAGCCACTCAAAGCTAGTCAAAGCCATCTATTTGCGGTCAAATCAAGCGTACGCCTCATTTCACTACACTAGTAGGGCGTTCCACTAGCAACGCACAACGACCACGTTCACGACCGCGATTTTTGCCGTTCCACTTGCTTGCGGACGTTACAATCCTAAAAGCTAGTGGAACGGGTTATGGGGCGTTGATGTCATTAATGTCATACGCAAATGTCATTGGTTAATATGAAAATCGCGCCTTTTTCAAAGTGTAGGGTTGACTGATTTATGTTAAAAGACATATTATTATAGCTATTTAAACAAAATGTCCTTAATTGGTTCAATTGGGTATCGGCTACTTCATCGCGGTAATGATTCAGAAGAAAGCAATTCGTCTAGCTCAGATGAAGAGTGGGGGATAATTTTAGAAAAACGTAATACTAAAAAACGTGATCTCAGGCCACGTATTACACAATATGAAAATATAGTCAATCGTTATTCAGATGAAGAATTTAAAAGCCACTTTAGACTTTCAAGAAATACATTTAATTATCTACACAAATTAATACAGAAAGACTTAGTTCGTCGTATTGCAGGATGTCCCACAATCCCTTCTCGCCAACAATTGATGATTGCTATTTGGAAAATGGCTACAATGGATTCTTATAGATCAGTTTGTGACCGATTTAACGTAGGACGAGCCACTGCTGTAAGAGCTGTGCGTCGAGTTTGTTACGCTTTATTTATAAGAGCCTCAAGTTTTATACAATGGCCTAAGGAAGATCGTGCTATTGATGTGATGTGTGGATTTGAAAGATCAAGTGGCTTTCCTAAAATAATCGGAGCTATTGATGGGACTCATATTCGTATAAATGCTCCAAAACTAAATCCAGCAGATTATGTTAACAGGAAAGGATTTCATTCTATTCAATTACAGCTTGTGTGTGATCATAAGACTTTGATAACACATTGTTATGTTGGCCATCCTGGATCTGTTCATGATCAAAGAGTTTTTCGGTTATCTGAAATTGCAGGTTACTTAAACGAAGATGTTGCGTTCCCAGAAAATAGTCATATTCTAGGCGATGCCGCATATGAAATACATCAGCATTTACTAACTCCTTATCGAGATAATGGACACTTAAGTGAGAGGCAAAAAAAATATAATTATCATCATTCAGCTGCTAGAGTGACCGTTGAAAGATGTATTGGTTTATTAAAAGGACGAATGAGGAGCTTGTTACATTGTCTACCAATGACGCGGGTAGATTTAATGGCAGAGTACATTGTTGCATGTTGTGTCATTCATAACATTTGTACTTTACGAGAAGATGAGATAATGGTTGTCACTGTACCTGAATCTAATCAACTAAATAATGGAAACTATTCGCGTGAAGGAAGGCAAAATACTGGAATACTTAAAAGAGATTTTGTAATGAATTCATTGTAATGCCTATCCTACGCATTATAGCATACACACACTCCTTAAGGGCATATGGTAGTTAAGTATTTAATGCATTATTCGGGAGGCGAAATTGTTAATCGCGACTCTACCTAATGTAGTTAAAGTATTATTGTCCTATTGTACTCGTTTACGGCCGCTCGGGAGCGTCATTAGCCATGTGTTGCGGATTATAAGTACAAGCTAATTCTCGGAAATTATGTCAACGTTGGCGGACGGGCACATTTGCATTTGTGAAGTATAAAACGATGGCTTGATTGAGAGAGGAGTCAGTTGAGCTACAAGTACGATCTAGGCGTGACGTGTGTACATTCGGGAATCTAACAGTGACGGACTTTGCGCATTTTATTTAATTTAATTACCGTCCTTATTACGTTTGGATTTGTTACGTTCGATTATATTTGTACCTGTATTATACGTGTTTGTATAGTTCTAATAAACTCTATAATAATTCTAACGGCATTTCGTAACAATACTTTGATTATTATAAAGATGTGGCTTTCTAGGAAAATAAAAATTTGATAATTAATAAAAATATTTTATTTACTTAAACCTAAAACCTACTATTTACTAAAATAAAATACAAAAAATAATTATAATATCGAGACTTATTTATCAGCTAACTTTTCTAAAACTGCAAGTAATTTCTGATCCATGTCAATTCGCTCTTTGTGCCTTTTTATTTTATTTTGCTCGTGTTCTTCTTTTTGCTTTAATCTTTTTGCGAGTAAAGATGTTATGGTAGGTTTTCTCGATCCTGAAATGAGATTTAATTTTTACAGTCTTTTGGTTACAAATAAAATTATCTGATTATAACCTACCTATAACGTCTAGAGCATGAAATAATTTGGGCAATATTCTATCTTATCAGTACCTAGTCAATTTTAGTACCTAAATTATAAACAAAGCGAATTTATCCATGATATTTTAATATATATATATATTATGGATATAATAAGAGTATGTTTCTTATGAGCAGTGATTTTTAAAGTTATGTACCAAGGGTGTCTAGCGGAATTTAAAGTATAAATATTCTAACCGTCGACATAACAGGTTTTTAATTGTTCGTTTAGGTTCTTTTAATCAAATAATTGTTATTTTAACAAGGTGTTAAAGCACTTGATTATAAAAATACAGTCATTACTATTAGAGTAATTATCATATGTACATACATACATAACTTCACGCCAGGTCCCTTGCGGTTGGTAGGCACGAACAACAGAGCGCCACACAGGGCCATTCTTGCATACCTCACTTGCTTCTTTGACATTCATAGCTCTTGTCATATATAATTATCATATGTAATGTTGACTAAAAGCGTATGTCGTAAACAAAGCAACCTGATACCTGCACGATGTTCGATAAAATACTAAAAATTACTCTTGATATACTCGTAATATGGAAGTTGCTAGACTTTAGATGAATTTGCGAAAGTGGCGCCCCTGTTATTTTGTACTATATTTGGCCATACTCTGTCAACTTACTTAATGAACATTCACCATCTGAATCACCTATACTACTATTGTTCCTTTCGTCTTGCTTAGTTAAGAGACCTGTGGATGATGCAACAGCAACTGGACTGCACCACGCCTTTTTGGCAAAAAGTTCCTCCATTATCTAAAACAAGTTATAATTATAAAAATATAGTGTATTAAATTAAAAACTTATTTACTTGTAATTAAAAAAAGTTAACTACGTTATAAAAATTATACAAACCTCGAAAAATTGCCAATCCCTTTTATCGTTACCAGATTTATTATTATGGTCTTTTATGGATTTATATGTTTTTTTTAAACTACGCATCTTTGAAGAACATTGCGGCCCAGTTACCTCATATCCATTTTTTATTAATTCCTGGGCCACTCTTTCCCACAGTTTTTTTTGGGACATTTTTCCACTGTTTAGTGTGTCTTCCATAGACTTGTAGGATTCTAATAATAGAAGTACACACGGTGGACTCCACCTGTATAAAGAACCTGAAATATGCACATAATATATGACTGACATCTTCGCATAACCATATAAAAGAAAATAACTATGGAATTTATTATTTTTAATATACCTTCACCTTCTTGACTTTCAAAGTTGAGATCACCTGCGTTATTACTTTCTTCAATGTTAAGAGTTTCTCTATTAACATTATTTTCGTTCACATTATTAAACAAAAAAGATTCTGAATTCTGAGTTGTAAGTGTAATCCTTTTGTATAGTTCTTCAGCAAAAGCTATGTCTACAAACAATGAATTTCTCATTAAATAAATAATTATATTCAAGTCAACGATAATGAAAACTGATTAAAAATAAATAACAAATAAAGGGAAATGATAGATGGCTGTTCAAAAAACATTAAAATTAATGTTACAAAATTTATTTAACGCAATTATATTTACCTGTAACCGCACGTTGAGCTTCTGCTGGAGAAACATAAGCTTCTATTAAAATATCTTTCTCCGAATCAAAGAAAGATATTTTTTCGTTCGCCATCTTTGTTTCAAAATTCGCGCCGTTGTCAACGTATTGACAAAAGAGAATTAATGCTCTGTGGTCAACGCCCACTTCCACCCACCTTTTGACATGGGTGGTTGTGAGCGTTATGTGATCGAAAATGATGACGTCATTAGTGACGTTTTCGCCACGACCGCAACGCTCGCGGTCGCCTTGTGGAACGACTAACTGAGCATTTTGGGCGTTGTGCGTTGCTAGTGGAACGCCCTGTAGGTGGTCTTGTTTCGATTTTGTGTCATGTAAGCTTTCAATAACAGCACTGATTAGGTACACTCTCCAGACTAATCGAGGCTGTAATTGACGGGATTTCAAAGGGTTCCCTCACGTTGATTATTAGCAAGACAGCACCGGGCAGACTTTGTGCTGCTTTGAAAAATAAAAATCTAGGACCCGATCTCAGCGCCACCTACGGGTTCTAATTGTGCATTTAAACCATCCGGGGACCCACTCAAACACAAAAATCGGTCTAGGTGGTTAGGTGGGTTCAAGAACCCGATCTCAGCGCCACCTACCGGTTCCAACGGGGTAAAAAGTATTCTTTATCCGTCTTTTGGTTCTAAGCTACCTCCCACCAATTTTCAGTCATATCGGTACAGCCATTCCTGACTTATAAATAGCGTAACTAACACGACTTTCTTTTATATATATACATTTAGATCATTATAGGAAAATCACAGATTTTTTTAAACTGTGGCTTTGACCCATATTATTATATATGGATCATCCCCATACTAATCTGTAGGGAACTTCCCATCGAGATTTTCCCTCTGCGCTATGTCATTGGGTTCTTTAAAAAAAGTGCTATAAAATTTCTTGGAGTTCGGCGCGCGTTGACGAAGCCCCTGGTGTTTCAAACGTCCACAGGAGGTGCTGAACACTTTCCGTCAGGGGAACCATCCTTCTGTTTGCCTGATTCGGACAATCGGACAATATATAGCGAATGAATAAATAAAAACACTTAATTGTTCACCAAAATTAAAACTACGTTCTTAAAAACTAGGTACAATTTATATTGAACAAAGGGTGGCCTCATCGCTTAAAGCATTCTCTTCCAGGCAACCCCCTAAACTAAGGAAAATATTAAAACATAACAGTTGCGGTGAAAACGATAAATAATATGACACATTCAAAGAATAAGTAAATAAATAATATACTTTATATACTATACAAAAATAAAACGTATCATACTATATGTAGAACCAGCAGCATTATTAGACCTGAGAGGACCAAAGATAATTAGATTAATGACCAGCAGTTTAAAAGATGATATGGATTTTGCCTGTCTGATGTTGAGTAGCAGTGACTTCCATAAACGGACAGCCAGTACCGTGAAGGAGTTATCAACGAAGGAAGAAGCGTATACAGGTGTTATTAACGAAAGATTATTAGTAGAGCGCAAATAGCGGAAAAAGAATGACCTAGGAAAGATACATGTAGGATGTAGTGACTGAGTGAATGAACTTTGAAGAAAACAGATAAGTAATCTAGACAGAATTAAAAAAGGTAACGCTCTCCTATATCGTATTTAATATCGGAACAAAATATGTTTTTTGAACTGAGCACTACAAAAGCTCTTTTGCTAGGTGTCAGTTTAAGTCTGACAGGATTTTTATCAAGGCAGATTTTAAGTGAAGCGATGAACGCATCAAAACTCTTTATTACCAATCCGTAAAGAAATCTTTGTTGGCCGTATTCATATTGTGATGAAATGCGCACAGGCATGCGCATTTCTTTGTACACTTTGTACAGCCAGGTGGCTATCGTAAAACGCAGTTTATAATGTTTCCTGGATTCGTAGTTCTTTTGTTTACTTCGTGTTTAAAAATTGCAATTAAAGAAAACATCATATTGTTATCGTACTTGTGTTATGGCGGTGATTAGTGTCGAACTAATCCTTGTTTTTATTGCATCGCGTCGAAGCTTGCCAGATGTGCGGATTGACTCAGTGGACGCGACCCTTTGCCGGTATTATACAGTTTAGTATAAACAATGCCCGAACGGAGGGATGGGGCAGTCAAACGAGGGTTACGAGACTAGCAAGACGTGTGTAGTACATTCGATAGGTGATATAGTGACGGTCTTTGCTCGTATTATTGGATCGTGCAGTTTGTGAACTGGATATATCCAGTTTTATTTGTACCTGTTTTATACGTGTTTGTACAGTTCTGATATTAAAATTTAATTCGATTCCTGTAGCTTGTAACATTATATTTAATCTAGTTTACCAAGATTTGCCACCCGATTCTCCAATCTATGTGTAGATTCATCTGATAGATGAATATCAAGTTTACCTTCTGTACTTTATACAACGCATTGTAAGTTGTTAATAAATTTAATCCAGTTTCAAACTTTGTATATATCTTGTGACAAAATATTTATTTAAGTAAATAGTTCACATCTATCCAAAGCAAAATTGTTAAGCTGACTATTAATATTCTTGGTAAAATTAATATGATCCAACCAATCTTTCTAACCGTAGTTTGGGAAATTATTAACAGAGTTGTTAATCCGTCAAACTTCAGTTATTAAGTTACCCATTCGAAAATTTTGTGAAGCACTTGCAAAATTGTGGAAAAGTAAGTTTTGTTTTAATTAAATGCGAGGTCTTTCTATGCGGGCTCTTTCACGTTAACTTTAATTAGGTGTACTTTACTACTACTGGTACTATCATCCTTAGAAACCTTTGTTCGGTCATCATCTGCTTTTGTAATTTTTCTTATGCAATTCGTGTTACCTTCAACCTCTTTTAAGACGATTGGTACACATATCACTCTGCATCACATCAAGGCTGTATTTCTTGTCCCTTTTTTTTGCATGGGGAAATGCGTTGTCGCATCGTCAGCCGCGCTGGGGATCATGCGCGGCCGGTATGTGGAGCTTCCCGACGCCGATTAATCAATACGACCGGCGCCGATATACCCACTAAAACCCCATGGGAGCCTTCTTCCGCCTAGCGCCAGGGTCACGGTACATGCGCGAGCTTAACCCGCAACCCCGGCAGCGGCTGGCCGCCTCGTAAACAGAGGCGGCCTCTCCTGTGTTCGGGCCGGGGAATGACGTTTCCCCGGCCCTGAGAGGGTCGCGCGGCTGCCTCTCGCGCCCTCTCGCGGCATTAGTATGGGCGGAGGTCTCTCTGATCCCCCAGACCTCGACGCCCGCTGCCGCCCGCCCGTGGCTGCCATTTAGCCACGGGCACTATCCTCGGTAGGGGAGGGGGAGGCTGCGAGGATTGCTCCTGCGCCATCACCCCTCCCTCTCCTTCCTCCCCTCCCCTCGCCGCCTCGCACTCTCAGCAGCATCAGCGGCGGGGGGGGGGGCTTCGCGATAGGAGGAGGGGGAGGCTGCGAGGATTGCTCCTGCGCCATCACCCCTCCCTCTCCTTCTTCCCCTTTTCCCCGCCGCCTCGCGCTTACAGCAGCGTCAGCGGTCGGAGTCGGGGGAGGCCACCTAGCTTCGGAAGGGAAGAATGTTTTGGGAGGAGGTTTGGAAGGAAGGAAGGCTTTTAGGATGAGGAGGCGGAAAGGTGGGACACCACTGTCACGGAGTGAAGGGGGGAATGTGACAGTGGCCGCTCGGGGCCCCGGGGACGCATCCCCTTGTACCGCTTCCTGGACGGAGGGGAGTCCAGGGCGGTACCCCCTGTGGGGGTATTTCTTGTCACTATCCTTTATACCGGTACCTGGGTTAAGTTGTATGGCTGGACCATAATTACCCAAGTGTTAAGTCGGATTCCGTAAAACGTGGACGGTATTTTTTTATTTATTACTGAAGCACAGCAGACAGATTTACGGCCCAACTGTGATGGAAAATGGTTACCGTCGCCTATGGACAATAGCAACAACAGGGGTAATGCTAATGTGCTGCCGGCCTTGAAGGAGAAAATGGAACCTGACCACTGATGCCGGAAATCAACTAAAAAGTTGTTATGGTGGCATACTTTAGACCAGACCATATCGCAAACATGAACATGATGATCCTATCTTGATCCTTCCGCGTAACTCATCATATCCACAGCAACATATTTAGCAGTTAAAGACACACTATTACATTATTGAATATCCCCCAACTTTAGTGTTTTGCATTTCCAGTACAGAACGGTGTAATCGCACATAAATCAAATGTTGCAGCGTATTTAATATAGACATAATAGTCAAAATAGCTGTGGCATAATATTAGAAATTGATGAACGAAGTTATTATTATAAATTTAATTTCAGACATGTTAGATGCAAATATGTGTTAGTACCGCTTAAAATTGCGTTAGAAAATTAATAACGAATCACTATTCGTTGCTTTTGCACTATTCGCCTTTCGGAGAAATAAGGAGACACAACCCACAGCCAGGTGGTAGGGTATTTGCCCGTCTGGATGGCTACTACCCCTGGTCGAAAGTATGCCGCCATAACAACCTTAAGTTGTGTTCCGGCCGGCATTAGTGGTCAGGTTCCAGTCTCCCTTAATAGGGGAGCAGCGCATTTGTAACGCCTTTTGTATTACAAATGTCCGTAGGCATGGTAACCACTTTCCATCAAGTGGGCCCTCTGCTTTTCTGTGAACTGATGCAATAAAAAAATAAGAGCCAACATCAAAGGACTATGCTCTTTATTGAGTATTGCATTCAGGATGCTGCTGATGCTCCCGCGCACTCAGCTCATCAGGGAAGCTGTTTCGTTCCGCCAGATGGTACCGAAGGCATCTTGGCGTGCAGCCAAAAACATTACGGATGCGCAGGAGCTGCAACAACAAACTGCACACATTATTCTCATATAAATGTAGAGCTTTATAAGCCCATTGGGTATCAAACCTTCAATTAAATAAATACTAAATATGAAACGCGGATTTTAGTCCCAATTTCAGCTAATTACTTTATACAAGTATAACATAATATTTCATTAAATAAAAGAAACAATACTGAATTGCAACGATGTCGAGGTCGGGCGGCCGGCGCATTGAAACAATAATAGGGGAGACTGGGCATTGTCTGCCCCTAGAGCGTGGACTTTATTATTTCTATTGAAATGAGTCTCACTCGCTTTGCATGATTGTAGAGTTGTATTCGATCTAAAACGAAAGGAGCGTAGAATGTTAATCAATCTACTCAAAATAGCTTTGAGCGTTTTTACGCGTATACTAAAACGTTAGCAGTTATCGGGGATGGTCAATCAACTTTTTATTACTATTTGATATTGTTGTTGAATGTAATTAGAAACAGGCCAAAACTATCCAATTATATCTGATACATTTATCAGTGAAAATTGCTTATTGTATGCTTGTTTTAGAATAATTCGGGGTAGGACGTAACAGTAGAGTAATACAACTATTAGAAAAGGTATAAACATTTGTTTTTTGTTTTTAAAGCAATTTTGTGATAAACATTTTCTAGCAGTCTCGTCGTGTGTTAAATCAAAAGGCACGTAGTCAAAATGCAGTAAATATGTATTTTACTGATTTCTTCAGCGCTCCATCCGGTTGTAGTCTCCACGTAAGTGGCTCAGTACAGACGTGTGTTCTGCATTCCATTCCTTTGAGCAAACATTGCTCTACGGATGCCTTGACTTATGAATCAAGATAAGCAAAAATAAAATCAGAAAGTGTGTCAAACAGAAGCATATTCATGTGCTAATAAAATTTCTTGTGGGAAGGTTCCGGCACAAATTTGTTTGGATGATGAAGCGGAGTTTGTTCTTTAATATTATCTTCTTCGTCTTAAAATGTTGTACACATTATAGCTTTTGTGAATAAATTATTATATTAATGCATTTCCTGGAAGAACACGGGTAGGCTTGACGACCTACGTGGGGCAATAGGAAGACCAACGGGTATATTTTTATTATATTTGTTACATAATAATGATATACCTATTGATCTTTTCATTGCACAGACGTACAATGTAGTATAAGGTTACTTTTTCCTTATAATGGCTACGTTTACCTAATGATTGATTCATTAGTCAATCATGCAATAAATATTGCCAGTAAAAAAAAATCCTTCATCTATCATTAAATAACCTTATTACAAATCATCTAACAAAATCAAATCAAATACCCCATACTCCTCTCGAGGGTTATAAAATTGCCATCAAAAGATTCAAGCGAATGAAAAAAACTTATAAGATTTTTCGTAGTATGTCATTCACTTTACCCAAAAAAAACGACAAACTGTTTAAACAGTCACGAGGTTTCCACTTGACGTCACTTGGGAAATACGGGCACACTACTTCGGCGAAGGAAAGCTACAGTGAAAGATTAGACTCCCACTTGAACGTATGCTGAACGGAACTTTTCACGTTGTTTTGCTCGTGCTGACATTTCATAGCCCGTACGAACTATTCTTCTTTTCTAAATTAGATATTTTATTTCATACAAATTAAAATAGAGTAAACTAAAATTATTATACTATACTATAAAATAGAAACCTAAAATTAAATACTAAAACTAAATAAAAGAAAGAGAGCATAATTGTAGATAAAATATTGGTCCCAAACCACTGTCACTTACCGGGAACGTTCCCAAAAAGCTTGCGGCGTTACCACGCTGGACAGCAATGATTACTTACCCTTTGAGCAAAATAGACGCCAGCCTTTTGGTCGCGTTATCTAAATTATTATGAATAGAAAACTAATTGTCGTAAATAATTTCTACGCATAGTGGATATAGTTGGAATGTTTTCTAGTGTTAGTGACACGCACAAATATGATAATTATTATTTTAGCTAAACATTAAGTATCTATACTAATATTATAAAGAGGAAATGTTTGTATTTTTGCATATTTGTAACGAATAAAATCACAAACTACTGGACCGATTTTAAAAATTCTCATTAGAATGCTAAATTATCCCAGATTAATATATACTATATTTATTACTTGAAAAAATTAGGGTACTCCATACTAAAACTTAAATAAGGTAACCCAATGTGAAAAAGAAATTGTGTTTGAGTGGGACTCTTGATTTTTTCAGGGCAGGACAACGTCTGCCGGAACTGCTGGTATATTATTATATAATAATATGTTGTCATTATATAAAAACCTTTTTTTTTTACATGGGGAAATGCGTTACTGCACCGTCAGCCGCGCGGGGGATCATGCGCGGCCGGTGTGTGGGGCTCCCCGACGCCGGTTCAATACGACCGGCGCCGGTATACCCACTAAAACCCCATGGGAGCCTTCTTTCCGCCTAGCGCCGGGGTCACGGTATGTGCGCGAGCTTAACCCGCGACCCCGGCAGCGGCTGGCCGCCTCATAAGCAGAGGCGGCCTCTCCTGTGTGCGGGCCGGGGAATGGTGTTTCCCCGGCCCTGAGAGGGACGCGCGGCTACCTCTCGCACCCTCTCGCGGCATTAGTGCGGGCGGAGGTCTATATGGATCCCCAGACCTCGACGCCCGCTGCCGCCGGGAGGGGAGGCTGCGAAGGATTGCTCCTGCGCCATCACCCCTCCCTCTCCTTCCTCCTCCCCCCGCCGCCTCGCGCACTCAGCAGCGTCAGCGGCGGGGGGGGGCCTTCGCGATAGGGGGGAGGGGGAGGCTGCGAAGGATTGCTCCTGCGCCATCACCCCTCCCTCTCCTTTCTCCCCCCCCGCCGCCTCGCGCACTCAGCAACGTCAGCGGCGGGGGGGGCCTCGCGATAGGGGGGAGGGGGAGGCTGCGAAGGATTGCTCCTGCGCTATATAAAAACCTTACTTAAGTAGTTGTACTAGTTAAGTAAAGTGCTAGTCTAGTTTATTATCATTTTGACTGTAATCTGCTGTCCATGTCATTTTTATTTATTTTTTCTTTTATTGCATTAAATAATAATTATAGATAATTTAAGAATTTCTTTTAAATCAGGTTGCCTGGAAGAGATCGCTTTATACTCCATTGAAATCTTACAATTTAAGGGTCGAGTATTGCATTTGTTTGAGGACGCAATTTTATTTTTGGGACATGTGTGGGGGGTCAATAGAAGCTTAACCTCAAATTTGTGGGGTCGCCACCCTTGTCCCCCGGCCGCCATCTTGGAAAAAGTGGTGAAAACACGTTTTTCGCGATATCTCAGAAACTATGCGTCTTAGAAAAAAATTGTTGAGTCATAATTTGTAGCAAATTGTTTTGCCTACAAATATGTTTATATGACTATTTGCTCTAAATTAAAACTCAAAGAGTTATAATCAAAAAAGTAAGATTTTGTTTATTCATTCCTAACTCTTTTCTTTACCATAGAAGTTACCAAATTTAACTTATCGAATGTTAAGCAGGTAGAAAAGGTCCTCCGTTTTCCCCGCCACCTATGAGGTAGAGTCCGTAGACGCGTTTTTTTATGTATGTTCTGGCAAGACATGTTAAATTTGGTAAGTTCATGTAAAGGTACCATAGGTAAAGAAAAGAGTTAGGAATGAAAAAAAATCTCACTTTTATGCTTATAACTTTTTTAATTTTTAATTTAGGGCAAAAAGTTATATCGTCGCTATTTCTTTAAATAAATACATATTTACTAGCTGTCCCGGCAGACGTCGTCCTGCCCGGTAAAAAATAGGGGTTGATCGTAGAGGGTTGAAAATCTAGGGTTGTATGTATTTTTGTATGTTGTATCATAAAAAAATAGAAATTAAAATTTTTGTCTAAAAAATAAAATAAAAAATTTAGGGGTGGACTACCCCTAACATTTAGGGGGATAAAAAATAGATGTTGGCCGATTCTCGTAGATACCGGATAAGCACAAAAAATTTCATCAAAATCGGTCAAGCCGTTTCGGAGGAGTATGGCAACGAAAACTGTGACACGAGAATTTTATATATTAGATTTAGAACTTTTAAACTTGCCTGAAATATAGCTAGTTTAATTTAACTATAAATTAAACTGTAGACAGATAGTTTATTCTTAGGGTTTATTTTTTAGTTTTTTATTTTAGTTTATAGCTCTACAATTTTTGATTTTAATATCTTTTTCTTAGGATTTCATATCTGTTACAATTCCATAAATAAAATCCAAGACTCAGGCGAACTAAATATCGGTCAGAGCTACGTAATTATAATCTAATCAATGAAATCTGTTAAAGAACTGTTCCATTTATAAAGTCTTAAACAACACTACTCTTTATGTAATCAGATTGGATAAGCTAAGTTTAACAACTGTTTCAGAGCTTATTCAGTTATCTAAGTGGGAAGCTGTGGCTTTATTATCATCAACAAATCCTCCGGGAGACAATTGTGTTGAGTCTGAAACAACGACAAAAGGCTTTCCTGTTGTTTCGTATAATTACAAACTGACACGTGTTTGTTATTTGAAACAAACTCTCATAATATAAACATTATGAGATTTAAGACGTATTTGATTTATGTAATAACTATATAAGAATTAAATATACTTATCGTTTACTCCCAGGATATCTCAGGATCAGTCCCAGGTTAGCCGGATCACCAGCTGAACGGACATGAAGATCGTACTAAGGTTTCATTTTTATCAAAACAGCAACGTAATCCTAAAAAAATTTGCCTTTTTTTATTTCTCACGGTTTTTGTGTATCACGCAAAACCACCTCGATGTTTTTTTTACCAAATTTGCCAAAGTGATATCGTCTATAATGGAGTGAAGTAAAGTATACTTTTTATATTCTTATCCGATGTCAGGGACATGTAAAAAATAACTTCGTCAACAAAGAAAATATTGTTGAAATGAGTATGTTTAACACAGAGGAATATTACTGTATATATTTTATATAAAACAAAACTATAATACTATTACGACCGACAAAGACAAATTCACACCTGCAGAAACACGTTTTATTACGTTTTGGCATTTGGACTTCTTTTGTTTACTTTTTGTTTAAAATTTGTGAATATAAAAAGCAGCCCCTTTGTGTATTGTAATCTTTTACGGCCTATTGTTGTATTGTGATCACTGCCAGGTGTCTCGGATTTAAAATACAAACTGATTCTAAGAAATTCGGTCCACGTGACTGGGCAGACATCTTGCATCTGTGCAGTATGAAACAATGTCCCAATGGAGAGATGGGGCAGTCAAGCGATAACCACGAGCGAAGCAAGACTTGTGTACATTCGGTAGTCCGTAATATAGTAACGGACTTTGCGCGTGTTATTGAATTGTGCATTACGTTTGGACTGGTTGTATTCAGTTATATTTATACCTATGTTATACGTGGTTGTATAGTTTTAATAAACTGTATAATAGTTCTAACGGGATATTAATTGAAGTCCTGCAACTCGTAGCAATACATAGAAATCTACATTAAAAACAGCGATTATATTATATTTTGGTTTAAATCTCTGTGTAGCAAAGAAGAGAACATGATCCTTTGAGGGCAATAAAAATAAATATTGGCTCGTAAAGTTATTCATCCATGTGATTCAAGTTTCGGATACATTAAGCAGGTCTTGTTTTATTTTAATATTTTACTTGCTTTCTTTTTATTATAAGAAAATTGGAAAATATTACTTACTACCAGTGTTACCTAAGTTAATTATTTTAGAATTAATTTACTTTGTGGAACTAAACCGTGGGATCACTTATAGGTACTTGCTGAAGATCAGCGCTGATTGTGACTCAAGTATTATGCCAAGCAAAGGCCTTTCCAGGACATCACAATTAATTAGTATGTCTATATTTGGTAACTGTTTTTGATCTTATCCTTAATAAATATTGTTTTCCTCTTCTTTAATTACATTATTTCACAGACATTATTTCATATTAGACTGTATTATAACAGACTAACTGAAAAAGGACATTTAGCCGTCACAGGTACCATTGGAAGTAAAATAATAAAAATAATAATCTTCTTGTGATGTAACTTTCAAAAAATACTAAATCTGGCCGTCTGTGCATATATTTTGTTACTGAAAATAAAGTATATTATTTATTATTATTATTTTAAAAAAACATACCTATCCTGCGAAAGGAATTGTGGGTGCCGATCGCCAGACTACCCACTAAACCCACCAGCATCCTTCTGCGTCTGGTGATGCGCCGCGCGGCATTACCATACGTATCCAGCTGTGACGCCTCAAGGCCTGTTCTTTGAGACCAGAATACCTTACGGTCTTGAGTATATCCTCCTGGGGAGGTCCTCCAACTTTGACTTGGTCCCACTATATTATTGTTGAGAGGAAGTTAGCATAGCGACGCTTCCGACCTCCTGTCGAGCGCCGTATGGTGGAACCCTTACCAGCCAATAGTTGGCACTGTTCAGTAATTGAGGTCGCAAACGATTCCCGATACATACAAAGAACACATACAAATTTCCAAGAATAAGAGACAGGCTTAGACCAACGAGGAGCAAAAATAGCCTAGCTGGAATATCTTCCTTTAAGATGAGAAGCGTTTCATCTCATTCCTTCACCCTATACGGTCCATCTTAAATCCGTCTGCAGCAGCGGTCCGCGAGCTCATCATACAATATCGGCAGTCTCTTTCTGTGACACGACGACCTTACGATTGATGATGATGAAATGGATACCAAGTATAGCAACCTATCAATAGATGATAGATATCATTATCAACCGGGACACTAGATTTCTGGGTGAACCCACATTGTTCGTGTTGGTTCTGTTAATGTCTAAGCCTTGAGAAACATCGAGGTAATCTTATGGTCGGTTCTTATAACTCACTATTCCTTCACTTCCCTTATTATCGGTTAACTTTTGACATTACTTATTGGAGCTTACGTCAACATTTTTACCGATAAGTAGAGCAATGGACATAGCATAAATAGTCAATACGATATAGGAACTGGGCCTTAGTGGATTCTCGTCTGGAGTTCCCAATTTCTTCTAGTTAATATCCATCAGTGGAGTTTGTAGAAAATATCCCCATTTACAAACAAAAGAATCTGGATCTTACTAGTTGAAGGAAGATTCTAGTCAAGTGAGTTTACCATTCATGATGTTCTTTCATTGTAAGCACGTGATAATTTTACCTAGTAAATCTTGCTGTAAAAAAGTTTTCCTAATATACATTTTTCTAATTCAAGAAATCGTCTTAAAAAGATAGGTTGTTGGCATTCAAATTGCCTTCTCAATTTATTGTTATACAAACCTGAGGGTTTATAACGTGTCCTCCATTCCGTTCTCTGAAACCAACACACTTTATAGGACGTACGTGAGAAAATATTCTCCTTGATTTTTTTACATTTGCTTATTTCAAACCTAAGAAAGAAATCTTGGTGTGACCTTTTCATTTCATGTTTCTTTTAAGTGCAATACACTTTATACATCAAGAAACCATTTTTTTTTTTTGTGTTTTTAGAAAGTGTCTTAACTGGTCATATGCAAACCCAATCAAAATTACAACTTTTTTTTGTTTGGAGAGGAAAAGTCCATTAAGGACAGCTTACGGGGAGATGCGAGAAGTGCTGTAAAGACTCACTACAACTGGAGGAAGAAGAGAGAGAACCACACAAACTTCAGCCAAGAAATACTAACTAAACCTCCCTCTGTGTTTCCTTCTCTACATTTTCCGAGTCACAGGAAGCCTTGCAGAACTCAACCGCAGCTGGCTGGACGTTGGACCAATCCTAAAAAAGATACAATGGTCCACTTGCATGTGGGAATGCGGTGGAACTAAACCTCTGTTGGTGAAGTGAGTTTACCCTGCTTCCTGGGGTATTCTCAAGCCTCAACATGGATGTAACTTCGTTCTAAGCTTCATGTTCTTCCAATCACAAGCGCGGGCGCATGGTGCACACCGGCAGACGATGTTTTACAATACCTCAAGAGTAGGTACAAGTTACAAACTTTGACAAAATGGAATTAAGTACACAAAATAGTTCCAATTATATGCGCTGCATAAATCCAAGATGTTTATTTTCCAAATTATTTTTAGAAAATGGGTAATTGTAAGTAGTATCCGAAACAACAACAATTTTATACGTCATTGTGTTTTACTCACGTACACTACATTACCTCATATTTCTATAAGCTCGACTATACCTCAAAATAAAGGAGGGTCTCAATTGGAATCAAAACAAAATGTGTTTATATTCTGCTTAGCATAAACCTCAAAATTGTCTATAACAACAAATAGCTATCAAATAGTTGTAAATAACATTTACTTTTTTGTTGTTTTTACTTTTATGTATTTCTTGAATTCGGTTTTGTGTTTTTAAACTTATTTACTTACACGATTTCTATAGCTTTAATTATTGATCTGAGAATCAATGAAATGAAGTTACACGCCTAAATGTATATACACCCACATATATTTTTACCAAAACAACTATATACCCGTTCGTAAGTAACATATTTCATACACTCAAAAACCCTCCACACATAAAAGCGGCACTGTTACGTCATGTCGTAATATCAGTATTTAACAAGTGGCCTAAATCACAACCTGTGTAACCATTAACAAGAAAGATATGAACCGATTGTGTTCTCGCTAACACACCGCCGGGAAAACCGGCAATTAGATGAGCTATGTTACTTTGTTGCTGACAGCTTATTATCAACACGTCTGTTTAAATTTCAACAAAAAAACGGAGTATTCCTTGTAAATATTTTATCATTGTTTAATACGTGAAGCAAAAACTGTGCCCCTTTTTACGAAGATTGCGCGGACGGAGCAGTATGACATTTCGACACTTTAAAAAAAAATTATGAATAAAAAATACATCAAGGGCCGTTTGTATAACGATCGCCTTTAAATAAAATTAGTTAATCATATTAAACTGCCTAAATACGTTATACACAAAACGTATTTCCAGTTCTTTAAACATATTTATTGGCAAATTTTGGGTTGTGCAAGACGCTAATTGTTTTTAAAGGTGTTAAATACGCTTGATGTTCCTAAATTAATTTAAACAACCTTATGCGAGCGGCCCTTAATCAATAAAAAAATACACACACTACCATGTATTTGACACACACACGCATATATACTCTTCTGTTTATGGTTAATGTGAAATTAACTGTATAACCTTGGCGAAATCTGTGATTATAGTCTTTGACAACAGAACCTTAATAATGTTTAAACTTATAATTTAAATTAATTATGGTCGAATTTCGACCACTGGGCTACCACTAATTTGCCTTAATAACTGTTGGTGTCTTCGTTTATGATACCTTATCTGCATTAATATACATAGTTATTATTATTATGTATGTATATCTAGATTACACAGATGAATCTGTTGTATTTCATCCGTACAGGGACGGAGAAAGAAGACAATTCCTGCAGCCGGCGGCAAGTCAGGAGAGGCGATAAAATAACCTACAAGCGGGTGGTAGGCCTGTCTAGTTGGCTACCTCCCCTGGTTTAGAGTATAATGCCATAAAAACCTTGAGTTGTGTTCCGGCGTTAATAGCCAAGTTCCAATCTCCCTGTAGGGAGCAGCACATTGGTAGCCCCTTTGGTGTTACAAATGTCCATAGGGGATGGTAACTGCTTTCCGTCAAGTGGACCGTGTGCCTGTCTGCTAAACTTATTGAACAAAAAAAGATATTGATATTTCTTGTAAATGGGCAGACTGGGTAGTAGTATAAGCCGATAAGCCGTCTGTGTTTCAGTTGGTCTATAAGTATATAAATATTACAGTCATTTAAATCAAAAACGACTGGGTGTGTGTAGAAAAATTTGATAGATAGATAACACTTTATTGTACCATTTCAGAAAGCTTACGATCTAGCATTATTCTAATTGTGTACAAAAGGTCGGTCTTATCCCTAAAAAGCAATCACACACTTAGGACCGCTTGCATAAGGTTGCTAAAATTTACTTAAAAAACACAGAAACACGTTGTCTTGCACAACGCAAAATTTGCCGCTAAATATGTTTACAGAATTGTCAATACGTTTTATGTCAAATGTATTTAGGCAGTTTAATATGATTAACTAATTTTATTTAAAGGCGATCGTTATGTTTGCAAGCGGCCCTTAGAATATTTTTAGGTTATAATTTTTTCTGTTTTCTGTAATGGTGTACAATAAAGTATTATCTATTCTAAGCGATTTTAAATGGAATATTCTAAATTTACCCACGCATTAGTATACATTCATAATGCATCTTAATAAAACAAGAAAGTTTTTTTAAGCAAATGCAGCTTAATATTACATAGAAACGCCAACACTCGCTGAAATGTTAATTTCCCTTTCACTTTGCATGTTAACGTTCCTTTAATTTATTTAACGTATTCTCAAAAGTACTTCAATTTAGCTTACCTTTCAGAAGTGCGATTAATTTGTCGCAAAGTTAGTTCTTACGTTGATTCATGAATATTCTTTCTCCAAACATACATAATTCATTATTCACCTCAACAGAGTTGTGTGTAATTAGAACACATTAAGAAGTAATGAAAGACATTTACTTTTAAAGGAATTAATGTAACGTATTCCTTTCTGTTTTTTGGGTAGTCAATTAAAATCTGGAATCACTTGATGATTATTGCCCGTTGTCTATATTGAAGAAACTGTTTGTTTTGCTTACTATCAATAAAAATAAATACAATTAAATTAATAATTTATTGTTCGCATGTAAGTATAATTATGTAATTTATCTTTATATATATATATATATATATATATAATTCTTCTGTGCGTGTGTTGACAGTGAACTCCTAAACGGCTGGACCGAATTGAATGATTTTTTTGTGTGTTCAAGTGGATTCGAGGATGGTTTAGATTCACAAATAAGCCCGGCAAATGGCGCTGCAGTCGGGTTCTAAATTTTATTTCTTCAGGGCAGCACAACGTCTGTCGGGACAGCTAGTATTATTACAATCAATTTAATTATTTATATCTATATTAGTTTATTCATGTTATCATTTTTTTTTCTTTAATTAAGATTAAAGAAGTTTTAATTAAGTTAAACCACCAAATATTATTTAATTTTTCTTGTAATGTCTCTTTAGACACCGTTACCTGGAAGAGATCGCTATAAGCAATAAGGCCGCTCTTTTCTTTCTAATGGAAATAAATGTATTTATATTAAATGTCTAGCTTTAAGTTATGATGAACAATAAAGACTCCATTCATTCATTCATACAATTGTAATTGGCCCTAATTCCAAAAGCGTTTCTATAATATGACATGTTCATTATTTCTTACTGTGAAGACAGGTTTTTTAATAGTATTTTGTTTAGAGCACGATACAACAAAAGAAGCATATACAATGGCTAATAATCTCATTCTAATAAACAAGAATGAGGAAAAATTTTCCCACTGTAATTAAGTTCCAATATGAAATTTATATCCATATTTAATACAACGTCCATATTTGTCCCATTATTAGTACATCAATAATTTGTTTCGGGCACCTAAAAATTTTCATCAATATGCATTGCAATTTGTTTTGTTTCAATCTCAATTGTCAATAACGAATTGACAATCGTAATTGATCATCTCCTAACTAGATTCGACAGAACCGTTGCATGTTTCGTTATCAATCACATTATTAAAATACCTGTATTATAAAACAATATTTGTGTCCAAACCAACGATTGAGATGACAAACGCTAAAGCTGAATTGTTAGCAGAAATTATTACATCGCATACATACAAAAGTATTTTTTTGATTAGACGGACTGTCATCTCAAGAATAATATTTTAGATGCCTTAGAGAACATCAGATTAAAATTAACGTTGAACTAACCGTATTTGATACAATATATGAATGAGCATTTTAAATATTCTCCGTTTACCTTTTAGTTAGTCCATAAATTCGTATATAACGGCAATATCGCTCTGGATATCCAGGGCTCCATAACAAATGGGCGTATACGCAAAAATGTCATTTTTTTGTTGTTTACTAAAATCTATGCATGTCACAATTTTGGAAGTCTTACCGGTATGTAAGTGTACCTAAATAGAAGGTTAATCCAAATTTTAGCGTTATACAATCAACTATAGTAGAATTATTTTCTCCGTGCAGTTTGGATTATAAATAATCGGAGCGGTGAAGCGAGTATTTCGCACTCTCTTCCACTCACGGGCGTTAAGCGCAGGCATAGTGATACGCATTATTGTTGTCGATAAGCGTTATTGATAGTGTATTTAGTTTTGTCATTTTGTGGGTCAGTGATATAAATGAAAGAAAAAAATAGATAAAACAACCTATTTATTAAAATAAGGATAATAACGATTTAAAATAAATTATTAATTAGGTATGTATGTATTAAAAAACTATAAGTACAAAGTTTAGAATGTAACAAGTTATATTAAAAATAAATATAAATACTTATATCCAAGTTTAAAATTAACAGCAATAATAATGATTCTTATAAGAATGATAGTCTTTCTTTGATAAGAATGAGTTTTTATCGATAATGGCGCTGCGCCCGCGCAACATGCTCACCGCCCTAGCCGGGCTGAGGCCGAGTTTGATTTATGACCCCAAACTGCACGAAGAAAATAATTCGACTATAGTTCTGTTTTATCCACAATTTTGTCCCTTGTGTAAAACTGCACTTTTGTCTGTACGCCATATCATATTCTTTTAACGACTCTACACACTCGAGTTCCATACACTTTTTTACAACTTAATTTCTGGATTTAATTTTTAGATTCGATTTTTTTTGGTTCTTGTGTGTGACATTAATTTAGTGGTTTTTGTGTTGTGGTGTACTTTACGAATAACTTATTATATTAATGCATTCTAATTTTAATACTAAACTTATATTAATGTAGAGTGTATCTGTTACATGCTGGTGTTGTGAGGAAGTGCATGTGAAGTGTGTCCCTTATGTCTATACCTATATATATTATCCTGTCTAGTGGCATGTGTGTTGTTTTTCTTTGCGGTGTCTTGCTTATTAATTGTTAGGCTCTTTGAGTGTCCTTGGTTTGTTTGTGAAGTGTACGTGTAATGCAATGCGATATCATATTGTAATTGAATTAAATCATAAAATCAAAAACACTTACCAAAGTGCTGTTCCCGTACAAGGTATCGTAAGATTCAGTCTTCGAGGCGACGTTCCTTATTTTGCAGGGTTTCTTCAATGGAGCCGGCGGCTGACCCTGCTTATGAGACGGCGATGCCTGGTTCGCACCAACGTGATTCGTGTTCGCATTCGCGCTCGCCTTATTCTCTTTTTCCTTCGCCAATTTACTATTATGGGTTAAGTTGTTCTTGGTGAAGTTGCCGATTTGCTCGAACATATTGGTGAAGTGTTGGGACATCATTTTGACTTATTTTTTGTTACCACTTAACCTCACTTAACCGAAACCAAATGTTAGGTACATTGTTTAGCACAATAATTATGTTTTATGTTAAATTATCACTGAACTTTATTCACATTTCTGTAAATAACATCAAGGAAATGAAAATTAGTCTCGAATTTGAAAGTAATTTAAACATTTCTTTATCTTTGAGTTTCGAGTAAAATTAAGTAATAAATGCGCGTTAAATTCGTATTTAACAAAAAAAAACATTATTTTTCAAGTGATAATTGAAATTTGAAACTCAATGAAACAAAAAAGCGACACTAAAAAGAGATAAATACATACATCTATAGGACTAAGATTGCACGATAATGAGATAGAATACATTATACTTATTAAATAATTTAATTAAACACTGTTCAAACAGATTGGTTCAAACAAAAGTTGGAAATGTTTTGAAGTTTTTCGTTAATACTTCAAATTTCGTGTTAACTTAAATATATTATAACTATATAATATATGAAATGTGACGTCACGAAATTTAGAATCCCTCCCATTCCTTGTGACGCTTTGTTTCACTTCTACTGCTTGTGAACTGCACCCACATACATTTTTTTTATTATATGATACAGATAATTTCATATGCTTTTATTGTTAAAGTACATTCCGGCTATTCAAATATTAATAGTTAAAAAAACGTGTACGTCTCGGAACGCCCGACAGAAGTGATAACTTGGGTGAGAGAGGGAAGCCAACTGGCGCCGTAACGCGTTACATAACGAAGCGGTTTACCCTCCCATAAGAAGTTATCACTTCAAAAATGTTCAACATGATATTTTTGATCCTTCGAGCGGGCTATTAAACAGCTACCTACAGCTAGGTTTTTCAGTTCACTATCAAAATTATCTGTTTTGAGACTACTATAAATTGATTATTTTATGTACGATATATATGATTTTCAGTCTATCAGTTTATAGATCGTTCATAGAGCGTGAGAAAGGGACTAAAAATCATAATGCATAATATCCATTTCAATCAATTTTTTTTCCAGGAAAGCATCCGAAATGTCTCAAACATTTCATAGACATTCAAAATAGCACTTGTTTCATCATCACTGTCTTCATTAATTATCTTGTTGGTTTTATTTACATTAGTGTGTTGTTGATGTACTTACTCTCCACATAATATGTAATATAGTTATATTGAAAGGTAAATATTGTTAACGTTGTTACCTTGTATGTGTAACCAAATGTTTACGTTACATAATCGATGTAACAAAGACTCTTCTGCACCTGTAAATCTGTCGTCTACAAACAGGCGGGCTATTGTACCAATAATTACAGCACTCCTGTAAATGTCACTTCGTTCAAACTCACTTTTATTAAATAACCGATGTTATATATATATTTTTTATTTAGGTTTATGGCTTGGCAGCTAAGCCTTTAAGTCAAATGTTAGATTACAATATAGTTTCGTCATTTTCTTAAGCCTATGTATAGATCAGCTGACCTGTATGTTATGAACTAAAGCCATCCAAGGGAGTCCTTGTGACAACTCGAAAGGCCACATTTGACTATACAGTTCATATTTCTCACAAATTCTTTCTTCTACAACTATTGTTCATTTTAGAGTAATTTTACACATCTTTAGAAAATAAAACTGCACCGCACGACATCTCCTTACAGTTCCCGCCAAAAACTCCATGTTATATATATAATTGTGAAACTTGGGACTACTTGTAAGGAGATTTTTTTAAATAATTTATGTCACAAATTATAAGAAATCGACATTTATCGGTTCTTAAACCTTATCAGGTGGCAAGTATAACAGTAATTCTGACTATATAAAATACGAATAAATAAAATTAAAGTCTGTAAATAAATTTAGTACTAAAATTTTTATAGAAACTGATACCTCTGTATACGATGACTGATAAATGATCATTTAAAAAACATCTGTCCGTCTCGACTAGGTTCTGACGCGATTCTTTTTTTTTCCGTTTTTTCATTACATACCTAAAGCTGGTGATAGACATGACAGCAAGTATGTGTAAAAGGACGCATAGCCATAAGTACGAGTACTTGCTCGCATATCTGTCATCCGCTTTATATAAGGAAAATCTCATCTTGGACATTTTGACGCAATACATAAGCGATTCGTATTTATTTACGCTCACGTATGGAAGCGAGACTTGGGTATGGAATAGAGAGCATGAAATTAGAGTAAACGCGGTCGAGATGCGAGCACTGCGAAATATCTGCGGAGTGACGCTCGCGGACCGCGTTCGTAATACCGAAGTAAGAAAGAGAGTGTCGGGGTGAAGGTAAGGAAAGGAATGCTCCGGTGGTTCGGGCATGTGGAAAGAATGTATGATGAAAGAATGACTAAACAAATATACAATGCAAAAGTGGGTGGATGCAGAAGTCGCGGAAGGCCACGACACACCTTCCATGGTCAAATTGATCTTGTACTAGCAGAAGGTGATGTCAGGAGCCTTAAGAACAGACGAGCGTGCATGACAAAAGCTATGAATGTGCCTGTAGTGCGCTCTGTTGTTAGTGCCTACCCTGCAAGGGACCTGGCGTGAAGTTATGTATGTATGTATGTATTTATTTACATAGGTAAAATAAACACCTGGCTAATTATTGCTACTAATCTGTCATTATTGCTTTCATGGTCCCTTAAACTGAAATATTTTTAGAGTTGAACATATAAACGTCATATAAACCAAGCCTTAGCCGTATTATTTGTTCATTTGTGTTCTAGTAGTGTTCCACAAACTTTTTGTGTTCAAGATACATACAGGAAAACGAAAATTTTTGGAGGTACACCACAAATAAAAATCATTTTTTCACTAATTATTAATCAACATTTATTTATTAATCATCGAAAGAATATTTATTATTAATCAACAAAGCTAAAGTTTAAATTGCAGCGTAACCTTATTTTTCCGAGGCACACCAATTAATGAGCACGGTACACTAGCGTGCCGCGGTGCATACTTTGCGAAACGCTGTTCAAATACATCAGATTCATATTATATGTGTGGATTGTATAGACAGGTCCAACGAAGGTGAACATATAGATTTCATTTCCTTTATGTAGACGAGTTGTCGTCGTTCAGTCGAATGCTTTCCTTTCAAATTATTGCCATATGGCGAATTAATAGTGAACAGCAACCAACAAGAGTTGGTCATCGCTTAAAGCACATAACTACGGCAGCATTCGAGTTCTCAGACCGCTACGAATGCTACGATACAAACATTCGAGACGTGTTGGAACAAGGTCGACGTGCGAAACAAAGACGTTGAATACAAGCGATACTGTCACTTCACTAGGATCCGGTGCGAATGGAAACTTGGCTGCAGTGGCGTAGCTTGCCTTAGAAGCGCCCTGTATCAAAATAATTACATATTGATTATAAATTTGAAGGCCTGTGGTTGAGCAGGCTAAGCCTTTGCCGGCTTACCTCACTGCAACCCAGAGGCTCCGCGTTCAATTCCTGGTATGGTAAATTTCAGAAACGGATTTTCTCCGTTATTTACTATGGTCTGGGTGCCTGAGATCGGCCCCAGAGTAGTCCGTTGTATATTACCCATAACACGAGCGTAATTTGTTTAATTTGGGGATATACAATGTGTGTTTGTCTACCGATTATTATTAAAAAAAGTTATTACTTATGCTTAATGCTCCTAGAAGCTAAGTTAGACAAACAATTCAAATTAAAGATACACATTTTTTTCGGAGAAGCTATTTGTCAATCATCCATTACTGAAGACGCTTTCAGTTTTTCTAGATTTTCTGTCTCTATAGATATTAATGGCAAGTCTGATAGTCTTTTTGTTGGCCTAGCAGTTATTCTCTAAAATGTTATTAATCTATAAAAGATTGTGGATAACATTTTAAGAATTTTTGCTTACACATTTTTGGGGCGCATGTAGCCTGGGGGCCCCGTAACATTGATACGGCGATGACTACGCCCCTGCTTGGCTGAACAAGCTCCAGGCATACGAATAATTTACTTTAAGATTTTAAAGTACCGAGAAATAATCTAATTGTTCTTCTATTTCAGAAAGAAATAAACAACTTCTTAGACGAAAATATGTACATGTATGTTGTGTTTTATTAAATAAAATTGTAGTGGCTGTGACATAAAAATCAATCCCACAATTTAAAACCCGTGAACCATTATTGACAACTGTGCTAATTATACCATCCGTTGGCTTCAAATGGAAACTGTAATTTTGTTTACAAGTTTTGATCCATCAGATATGGAAAAAATCATGTGTTTATTGCATTTAGTTACAATGTCAATATTTGTATAACTAAAAATATTGACACTTATCTTGAGCCTATCGTTGGATAATACACTATCATGCACTTGCAGCAAATTTCCACAAAACACAAGTGATTAATGTATAAATTTGGCAAATCTGGTTCGATAAGCGAAGAGCCCTGGATAAACATGCTTAACAATGAAACAATAAAAATGATTCAAAGTTGGTGAAAGAACAAGAACTGAATGCCAGTAAATCGTAAAAGGGTCAGGATATCAGGATGTACGAATATAAAATATTACGCAATAAACACTTCTCAGTGAGGTGTTATATTCGATGGTACTATTCTTCTGGTTGAAAATATTTAGTTCAGATTATTATTATTACGATTTGCAGGACTCGAATTAAAGTGCCGTTGGAATGATTATAGAGTTTATTAGAACTACACACAGACGTATAACACAGGTACAAATATAACCGAACACAAAAAATCCAAACGTAATGCAGGAGGTCGTAATTCAATAAAACGCGCAAAGGCCGTCACTAATAGATTCCCGATTGTAGTACACACGTCTCGCTCGACTGTGATTCTCGTTCGACTGCCCCCTCTCTCAATCGGGCCATTGTTTTATACTGCGCAAATGCAATATGTCCGCCCGGCAACGTGGACCGAATTTCCTAGAATCAGCTTGTACTTTAAAATCCGTAGCGCCTGGCTAATGATTACAATACAACAATAGGCCGTATGCCCATAAGTAAACAAATGAAGACGATCATAAAAGTATTACAATAGTTTCAATTTCATTAGTTCAAATGCCGACGGGTAATAAATGTGCTTTGTTTCAGAAAGGCAGGTGGATTTTGTTTTTGTCGGGATCTGAGTTGTAACATTATGTTGTATTCAGTACAACTCGAACGGTATCTATCGTGCATGTTACTTTTAGAAAGCTTCACGAAAGTGATCAGCCATAAGTGTATAAAGTTTCAACTCAAGAACGATTATAATATACTACTCGAAATATATTTAAATAAAATAATGAAAGAAGTTCGCGTGACACATTCGAACTGAATGCATATTACATTTCCTAATATATCGTTTTAAGCATTATATCGCAAGTGATTAAATACTAAAATCTAACGTTCCATTACCCACGGTTGAGTTGCTAATAATTAACCCATCAATTATAAACGTCCATTTACGTATCAAATATTAACAACTGTAACTAATTTATCACGATTAGTAATGGAAAGCTATAAGTAATTCTCAAACCCTTTGGATATTGCCACTGAAGAAGTGACTCTATAAGTTGTAGATCCAACATCTCTGTACAAAGAATTGACTCCATAAAAGATCTAGATCTAGCAGCTCTATCAGCTATACAAGGAGTGTAATATAACGAGTGACTAACAATTTATAACTGCGACAGGCTGCTAGAGCTGCTAGATCTACATCTTTTATGGAGCCACTCTTTATACAGACAAGGAGTGGCTCCGTAAAAGATATAGATCCAGCATCTCTGTACAAGGAGTGACTCCATAAAAAATGTAGATCTAGCAGCTCTATACAAGGAGTGTAATATAACGAATGAGTAACAGTTTATAATTGCGACAGGCTGCTAGAGCTGCTAGATGTATACATCTTTTATGGACCCACTCTTAATACAGACAGGGAGTGGCTCCGTAAAAGATATAGATCCAGCATCTCTGTACAAGGAGTGACTCCATAAAAAATATACATCTTGCAGCTCTATACACACATACATAACTTCACGCCAGGTCCCTTGTGGGGTAGGCACGAACAGAGCGCCACACAGGCCCATTCTTACACACCTCACTTGCTTCTTTGACATTCATAGCTCTTGTCATGCACGCTCGTCTTTTCTTAGGGGTCCTGACATCACCTTCTGCTAATACACGATCAATTTGATCATGGAAGGTGTGTCGTGGCCTTCCGGGACTTCTGAATCTATCCATTTTTGCATTGTATATCTGTTTAGTCATTCTTAAGCTCTATACAAAGAGTGTAGTAATATAACGAGTGACTAATAGTTTATAACTGCGACAGGCTGCTAGAGCATTTAGATCTACATCTTTTATGGAGCCACTCTTTATACAGACAAGGAGAGACTCCGTAAAAGACATGGATCCAGCATCTCCGTACAAGGAGTGACTCCATAAAAGATGTAGATATAGCAGCCTGTCGCAGTTTTAAACTGAGACAAAATTAAAATGAAAATTCTTTTACTTCATATTCGTAATATGAAGTAAAAGAATTTTCAGCTGAACATATTACTGGGGAGTTTTATGTTACTTTTCCTCTTTATAACGATAAGACGTTGCAGAGTGGTGTACACAGAATAAGAAACCGACAATCGTTAAACAACAATAAAAGCAAATGAAAAAAGAACCGATCTTCTAAAAATGAACTATAATTGAAATAGGACATCTTAAAATAAGACCAGGAGTACTTACTACACGAAATTCAAAATTTAGGTTCTAACCCATTCCTGTCGTAATTAAGCGTTTTATCCCAAAAAATAAATAAATCTTACAATGACTCGTTCCAAGACACAGAATGCAGTAAAAATTTAAATAATTCAAGAACTTATTTACACATTTTCCTTTTCAAACTTGATCTTTAAACTTCGGAACATGGCGTAAACTGTCTGTAACACTGTATTACTAAATGCAAAAGTTGTACAGCAGTCAGTTGGAAAATTTCTTATCTACGTCTCTATATCGATGTTATAACAATTATAATATGTTAGCATTCGCTGCTTGACGAAACCTCGCCACGTTTTGTGTGAGTCTTGCCGCATTTCTCAACTGCTGTATTAACCTGCGTTCTGGGAGGTACCTTTTTTTTCAGGAATACTGATTTATTTAAATTGCAAATATTACACTTCGTAAGTATACTTATCTATGTCTGTCAAAACTTCCTATATCTTACTACCGATTCATTTCCCTTACCATTGGTAGAAAATTGATATAACTTTGTGTAGTTTGTGTGACATACTATGTAATACTAAAGCTCCACTTACGTTGCATTAGTTAAGTTTTCAAAATTATGATAAATATTTTCGCATTTGACCACAATCACGTTTAAAGATTTTTTTTTGCACCTGCTGTGCCGTGTCCAGCTTATCCACTCGTTAAAGATACCGCAAGACGTGAAGAAGGGCTCACGAGAAAGGAGTGTCTGCCGGTGCAAAGCCCGCATCGTTCTTAGCGTGTGTGGTATGGCGCCCTATCCTGTAAGTACTTTCCTCTTCTTTATTCCCGCCAGCATCCCGCACTTACTCTAATTTACACAGGTAAAGCATATTCCTTCCTAATGCTTAGGAGTCACGGGTACAAACATTTTCTATAGTTTATGTAACACCACGTTCATAGTGTGCAACAGTATTCACAGATTTAGGATGTTTAATTAATGATGTTATATGAAGGACTTTAATAAAGACATTTCTTATTTAAAGTTTCAAAGTTGTAAGCAAAAATTTGAAACGGATAACTCTCAAAGGATTTTCAACTTAGGAGAGAACAAAAAAAGCGAAAACATTAAATGATACAGTTAACACGAAAACTTTTGGAAATAAACATATTTCCGCAACCAGATTTAGAGGACGAAAAATAGGAAGAAGGAAAATATTGCTATAATAAAATTGTTTTTAAGAATCCAACAAAACAAAGAGTGGCTGATAATAGGCCTCGAGAGACTTTCAAAAGAGTTTGATCGGGGGAAAGTTGGCGTTATCATAACAAAGTTTTGTTCAAACATCCATTTGTGATCGCTTCATTGATTTATCTGAAATGATTTCGATAAAAATATGTTCTATTTCGTTTTTATTCCAAAAATATATTTTGTTTTCGTTGACGAGAAAACGTGTATTGCGACAACGCGGAAAAATTGACCTCCGTTTTATTGTATTACAATACAATCGCATTATTTCGCTTGGATACCTATAATTTTAATATCCATACTAGTTTATAGGATATATTTCCACATTTTTGTATAAGGAACGTTTCACTTGAACTATATTTTATCTTCCTCTTTTTTTTCTTCTCTTTCACCGTCTCCCAATTATTTGGGGTCGGCACAATATGTCTTTTCCTTACTATACTCCTCTAATATTATGTTTCACACAATCCATCCGCTGTTTTTGTTACATTTGAACTATATTTTATCTTAAATGATTATGAGGCTTCCAAACAGCTAGTGTCTATGTTTCCTACACGGATAAATGTAGGGTACTTTTGTCGCTAAGAATGTTTCGATTCGATTGAAAGAGTTAAGTATTATGCTCATTCTGCAGAACGTTTCGGTCAAAACTTGGTTACATTTTGGTATTTTAATAAATCGTAACATCTGTAATTATTACTTGTGTGTATGTCATCGAAGAAAATGCCAATAAGCAACGGCGTCCATTGGTCCATGCTCAGTTTTGGGTCAACCACAAAGCCGCTATTCAAATGATAATAGTCGAGCCGACCACAGGACCTCGGTTTTGGAATAATGGCTTATCTACTACAACCCTGTACGGGTTTGTTTAATGTTAGTTAATTTATTTGTGTATCATACAACTGAGATTTAAGTATTATAGTGTATCATAAGTTAATAAACTTTATGCGAGAGATGTGTGGGATTTTCAATGAAATCACAGAAAATGTTCAACAGCTTCAGTAAACAAGTTTGATAAATTAGCAAAGGAACGTTTGTGTGGCTTATTATATGACAAAAGATTTTCTAGACAACAGCATCGAATAGAAATAATTCGTTCGCTACCAAGGTCTTTCAGTGATTATTCATATCATAAGAATTACTTTGTTAAACCTGGTATTAGTTTAATATATATTTAAAACGAGAGACCACAAATACATATTTTATTTTATGTTTGCTTGTAGGCAAACTGGCAAGGACTGGTAGCAAGTCAACCTGATGATAGGAGGACATCTGCAACACTAAGGGAGCCGATGTGTTGCCTACCTTATTAAGACTTCAGGTATCTGTTCACGCCATTTTTGAAGAGCTTCACATTATAGCGCTCTGGGAAAACCGCAAATAATTATAAAAATGAAGTGAAAACATGTTGCTGGGGAACTTGTTGCACCGCTTCTTCTCCTTTAAGAGTAAATACAATTGTTTTGGAAGGGGTGGTAGATTCGTGAGTTCCAATAAGTAAGATTACATTTTGAAATAAATACATTCATTTTCTTTTTTCGTTGTTAAGGTATCCAGTTTTTGCTTTACTTTCAGGACGCTATAATAGGATAGATCACAGTCAAATCAACTGAATCAGTTTTTATTATATACGAGTATATACAGAATGTCGCGAATTCATCAGTTTTTTACGAGTGTATAAAACTACTAAAAATATTTTTGTGATGATATTTAAAAAGTAAGACCATAAAATGTATTTAACTCCTTTATTATGAAACTAATGCACGGTTATCACTGTATTTTTATATTTCGCACTGGAGCATGAAAATTATGTTTTCAGTGCGTCTGAGGATCTAAATGCAGCTCAGGATACCCCGAACGCCTATGCGTTTGGGGTATCCTGAGACAGGACTTAAAATCATTATATACGCTTATATCATTGATAGATAGACGGAGTCTCGGACTTTAAAAACAAAGCTGACTAAAGGATGCGGTTGTGGCATGGGATACCGACCGCGATGCAGTGTGTTACAAGGTAGACGGGCTACACAAGTTTGTAAAAAAGCTTCACTCCATTTAACGCTTTTTTATGCAAACTCCGTCTATACATTAATAGTCTAAGGATGTGTGTTGTGTAATGTCTTAATTATTCAAGACAGTAGATATGAAAATAGGTTTCCGAGGTGGTAAAGGGTGTCCAGTTAAATCTATACTATATCTATTATTTCATTTAATTCATTTTTAAAAAATCTATCAATACTTAAATAACGTTTGCAATATGATCTACAATGACAAAAGTTTAACTTTTAAGAATAACATTTCATCTCAATTTTACTACACTCAAAATAATTTTGTTAGCAAAGGCAATAAATTACCTTAGGGTCTAAGAAATAAAATTGTGTCAGCTCAAAACTTAAATAACAGTCGTTGAAGGAATTTATTTAAAAAGTGATTAAATTTCATTATTCCTTGAGGAAACAAGGAAATGGAGTTATAGAAGTTTAATATTTCTAACGAAATTTTGAAACAAGTTGTCATATTTTTTAGAATGGCAAGGGACAAATTATTTTGTTTTTAAAATCAAAATATGCTTAAGAATATCCATACAATTTTAATGTATACATGATGGAAAATTTCAACAAGGCAGTAAAAAGAAGGACCTTGACTGTAGAAGCTATACGAAAATGGTCTTAAGAAACTTCATAAGAGAAAATGTCTGATATTTTTAACCCCGGGAATCACGCAGAAATTTTCTCAGGAGCAGTTAGTAGTCGCTTGGGTGCATAAAAATTAGATTATTACGAAATAGTTTTCACTAAAACGATAGCTTACATATTTTTAAATGCTGTGGTACTTTGCGTTCCCATAATTTCAATTCAATCGAGGACGAAGTAGCTTAAAAATTGTTAATATGATGTAAATTAGTTTACTGTGTTCAATAATGAATATTGTATTCTATTTTAGTATTGTACAAGCGAAACAGCGTTAGAATCCTTAATAATATTAATATTTTCTTAAGTTTTACCAACGTATATACGTAATAAAACTACTAGAAACGGCGCAACAAACTCCTCAGCGCCGCTTCTTCTCTTCAAGCCATAACATGTTGCGAAGCGGTGGTAAATTAGATAATGCTCCCATAAAGTAAATAATAACCATAAACAAAATAATAAATAATAAAATAAAACAAGTTGTCGGTAAGCTAAATAAAAGTTTAACAATACTCGTTGACACTTGACAACTTTATCCACCGTGATCACGGCCACTGAAAAGTGGCCGAAACGTCGGAATAACAAAAATTAAGTAAATTACCGCGCGTAAAACGTAGTTTCCATAATAACCTCTTTTAAAGTTGAAGTACAGCAAACGTCTATCTGCTGTACGGCCCACTTGATGGAAAGGAGTTACCGTCGCCTTTGGACATATAGGCATACCTGGGCAATATCAGAGATGTCATAAACGCGCTTCCGGTCTCTAAACAATTTCATGACACCCTTTTTGAATAAACCGCATATCGTAGCGTGGTGGGAATAATATCGAAATAGTTATAATAGTGAAAAATAATAGTATGTTTAGTACTCATCGTTATGTACCATTGAAGTCCTCGAAACATACACATGTCGGCGAAGAGAGCGATTATAATGAAGCAAGAGCATGAATACCAAATCGCAACTTGTTTGCAAAATGTACACATGAATATCTTATTACGAATCATACGTGTTTCTTTTACAAGAACAAAATACAAAAATGAACACCGCATTTTCTAGAATCGTATATGACATGAAAATATGATTCCTTTGCTGTGTATGACACAACCAAATTTACACGTTCCGTGTAATCCGTAAATCAAAGCAATCATTATAAACATCAGCCCATAAATGTTCCCGCTGATCCAAAAGACGAATTGGCAGGTTGCATATATTGGTAATCTAGATATTGTTATTGAAGACATGCTGATGACCCGATGCAAAGCGGTTACCATAGCCTACATGTAAAACCAAACTCAAGGTTGTTATGGCATGATACTCTAGACCAGGATTTGTAGCTATCCAGATGGGCAAATATCCAACCACCTGGCTGTGGACTATTTTGTCGTCATTGACGACAGTATCGAATAGTGTCGGGATCCTTGGCGTTGACATAACGAACGATGTGCAATTTCGGGGGCATCTAGAAGGCAGGCAAGGCTAAGCTTGCCTCCAAAAAGCTTGGTGTGCTAAACCGGTCCAAGCAGTACTTCACTACGCGGCGGAACATCCAGGCAGACAGACAAAATGAATTAAAAAAAATATTTCTGCTATAAGTAAATACTTTCTTTACTTACTTTTAATTTCATATGCATTTAGTCGAAAGCTATTATTTTAACATTACAAACAAACACTTCAATTTTATTTATCTGTATAGATATAAAATGATATAGTTAACATTTTTTATCAAAGCAATCGCAACGATTTTCTTAACAATAAAACATAATATGATCTCTACAGAAAGAAATAATTTCTCGCAGACCAATACTTTTATCCGAGTTAAGCAAAATATACGATACAACAAAATAAGTTCAGCTAAACCTCGGATACTTATTTACAATACAATAAAAGCCAAATAAAAGCGTAAAACAGAAACGCCTGGGCCGTAAAGGCAAGTAATGAAGAATTCGACGTATATTTGTAACTGTAGTTGATTCGCTCTTTTATATTTAAACGACAACAAACAGACGCCTAAGCTATTTTATATCAAAATTCCTTTTATATTGGTATCTGCAGAGTTTACATACAGTGTTACCTAAATTAAAAAAACATTCTTTTAGCTTTACTTATTTAACTATAGGGTCCCCGTTCGGCTTTGTGGAAGATATGGATCAGTTCATAAACGGCCCACTGTTGCTCTAGTCTAATGGTCGTCAAACTATTTTGTCGCGTAGACCTCTTACCAATTTTTACTGCATTCAGTGGACCCCCAAGCTATATTACAAAATTATACTATTAAAAAAGGAGGAGATTCTTAATCTATCGTGTAATTTTTTTTATATATGTTCAGCCATATTTTTTTTGTTTCGGAACTGATTTTTTTTGCGTTGAATTCAGTGTACATAGTTTCTAGTTGGTATTTTATATCTTGTAAATACTAACGCACACTACCAAATTTTATTATTCTATGTATAATTACGTCACGCCGTGTCTAAATGTAATTTACTATTGTGGACCCCTGTTTGCAGCTCGCAACCCCCAGATTTTGTTTTCTATGATGTGGAACCCTTGAAATTCAATGTGGGCCCGCAGGGGTCCATATGGACCACTTTTGGGGACCTGTAGTCTAGTCCCTGCCTATTTTTAGTGGAACTAAAGAGAACATCTGTATATCCCATATTAAACTCCAGCATGGAAAAAAAATAGTAAGCAACACGTTCGCTCTGTAAAAAAACTGGCCTGGCGGTACGAAACCGTTTTATGTTATAAAAATCACACTTAATATTATCAATCTTTTATGAATTTACGAAATTGAAAACGAGCTAATAAGGACATGGATCAGTATCTGTAAAGGAATGTTTAAACGTCAAACTAATCAACACCATATAACTACCTCAAGGGTACTAAACAGTGAACTACATAAACCACCTCAAGACTATAACAAGAATACTCTCAGGGGCGGCTCGAGACAGTAGACACAGTAGTAAACTGTCTACAGCGGCAAAATTTAGGGGCGACAAAAATTCCTACAGAAGCGCTTGACCAATAAAATAAAAAAAACAACCACAACATATTTCAATTCCTTCGTTTGAATCTAGAAAATACATGAGTAGTAATGAACTCAACAAGTACATACAACACGAATAGACAGGGTTCTGGGAGAAGAAAGCTAGATAGAAAACTTCGTTTAGTTTTCTTAAGCTACGGTAGGGGCGGCATTTTTCGAGTTTGCTTGCTGCGGCAAAAAACTACGGCCGGCCCTGATAGGTTGGCTACGTTTCCTCGCTGTATTGCCATACTGAATCATTATTCGTCGTATGCGCTAGCTCTCTGATCATCAGAAGAGTTGATGTCATTCTGATAGCTCTTTGTTAGAAGCTCATGGCGTTAGGACCCCACAGTCCAACCGTCTCACCAGCAAATGGCACAAATAAATAACTTTCACTAAGGGTTATATATTCGCGCTTCTTGGGTGACTCAGCTGTTTCCGCTACCAAACTGGCTGATCTGGCTGCATTTGGTAAATGGGATGCGCCCAACGCGTCTCCGTAGGTCATATCCCATACGTTTTGAAACATCGGCAGAGAATAAGAGTAATACTATCCGGACAGTTCATTAGGACATTCAATTCATGCGGGTTCGAATGTTGGGCCACTAAAATGATAAACCACAAACGTCTCCACTCAGCTGAGATGAGACTCTTGAGATGGGTGTGTGGCGGTACAAGAATGAATAAGGTGAGAAACGAGTACATACATCTTTGAAAGTTAGACCCGTGACTGAGAAATTGAGAGGAAGTAGATTAAGGCGGTATAGATATATGTAATGAGGAGTGATGAAAGTCACGTGACAAAAATAATGTTTAACTACAAGATGGATGGGTACAAATGTAAGCGGGAACAAACAGAGATGAATGAATTGTGTGAAGGATGGTATGATGATTTGTGGTGTGACAGAAGATGTATATCAGAACAAGAGTGTAGAAGGAAAGGACATATTGTGCCGACCCTCCATAGTTGGGAAAAGGTGAAAAAATACAGAGAATTCTGACTGATTTAAGTTTAAAAAATATGTTTTAAATAAGAGATATTGACTGAAATATTTAATTGAGATTTTGTATAAAATCAAGAACGTATTGGTGGTGCCAACTTTGTTTAGATCACGTCTTACGGCTTACGTTTTTTACTGGGCGATACTCATTTTGCCTCTAGATATTCTATTTTAAAATTAAAATTCATATCTCATAAAATTTAGGATATAACACGTACTAAATAAGTCAGCTAACCATCTAAATATATTGTGTTCATACTAACAGAGATAGCTGGCGGCTATCGGTCTGCGTAATCAGGCGTGTGTTGCGATAACGAAGTTTCAACACACCTTAGCTTGTAGGTAAACACAGCTCATGTGTTGGTGTATATAGCTTTCCCGTAATTTAGCTTCTACTAGATACTGATACTGAAATACTTTTTATCACCTTACAAAACACTGAAGCTTCCTATATTTTGTATGCCTAATTGGTTGGTTTAAATATATGGTTCCATATTTTCTTGAACCACACTCAGAGACTTTAATGGACGATTAACTTAAGCAACAATGAAACATTAGTATTGAAGTTATAATAAAACTAGTTCGCAACTTAAGATAATTTTCTAAATAGCAATGTCCCTAATTTACTCTCTGGCAAATTAAGTTAAATAACAAGAAATTTAATAGTGTACCTGCTTAAAATTATGGGGTCATTTGGCTCTTGTGTATCATCACTCAAAACCAATGGTGGTAAAGTACTTTCAAAGAAATTACATATTTATACCTATATTACTTGATTGAATTAACAACAGGAATATTAAGAAATATATGCTAGTTAAAACCTGTTAAATTGTAACTGCAGAACACTTGAACAAATAAATAAAAATAAGAACCTCAACCAACCCCATGAACATTAAAAATGCAATAAATTAAAATTAAATTGCGCCACGCACAGACTTACAACAATTAAGGAAATGCAGACAAATGACTCACTTCCGCTTGGAAAAATTCTTAGACAACCCTATTATTTCCTACAGTTTTAGTACACAGAGCGGTGTTTACTACAGGTGCGCTACCATTATTTTCAAGAGTTAAGAGATTCCTTTAGATTTAAAAGTATGCATATTTTATCTAAATACCGCCGCAAAAATGATATCTAGCGACATTTAGGTATAGCAGGAATACTAAGCCAATATTAGGCGGGTCACTTTTGTCTTTCAATTTGAATCATTCAATGTTATCGAATTGAATAGTGAATTCTCACTGATCGATAACAAATTTTATGTAATAAAATGTATGATCGTTTTTTTTAAGGAGCCGTTTTTAGTTGTTCGAGTACATAAAAATTAGCTCGTTCCGATACAGTTTTCACTAAAACGAAAGCTTACATTATTTTTTTAATGTTGCCCTGGGAATCCCGCAGCAATTTCAAGTCAAGCGTTGACGAAGGCGCGGACATAATCCTAGTAATATTATATAACGTTATCTGTGCAGAAACAGAGAAAGAATACAATTTCCTGCGGCCGGGCGGCCTGCCGTAAAAGGCGCCAAAACAACCCACAGCCAGGTGGTAGGGTATTTGCTCGGCTGGATGGCGACCACTTCTGGTCTACAGTATGCCGCCATAACAACCTTGTGTTATGTTCCGGTATTAGTAACCAAGTTCCAGCCTCCCTTAAGAGAGCAGCAGCGCATTTGTAGCACCTTTGGTGTTGCAAATGTCTATAGGCGATGGTAACCGCTTTCCACCAAATGGGCCGTCTGCCTGTCTACTGTACTCCTGTAATAATAAAAAAATTGCTCTTTCACTTGACTGATGGCCAGTGGCTTTATCTTGCAAACCGTTCATTTGTCATAATACTTTTTTTTAAGGCGGGGAAATGCTTCCGATTTACGCACAATACTGGATTCTAGCCAGGGTTGTGCAGAATCGCATCGGTTGGGGGCGGCATTACTGCATGCAAAAGTAATCCACCCGCGATCGACTCCAGCTTGTGTGGCGACTCCTAGTAACTGTGTACGGACAGTCACCCCACTACCCACTAATACCACCCTCCTCCCATGTGCCCCGCGCTTTTGTGTAGGAAAGGCTGAGACTTAGAACAGAGTTACGCCCAGTCCATTTGTCATAATACTAGTGAAACTCGGTACAAGTACCGTCAACATTCTGCCAATGCATAAAAGCATGGATAAGAGATATAAAAACCCAGCATGAATGAACTCTATATAAATAAAATATTACGCCTGTATACATCCAATGATTGGTTATAAAATTGTTTGGGTGCGTTGTCAATCGAATTCCTTACGAGTCGGCGTATGACGTGTGTAGTGACGTCACATAATTACGGGCACATAGAGACCGACGCGTCGTTTCTTTGGAAATTCTTGTGGTATTTATAATGTATAAAGGTTAATGAGTTTTGAACAACGTACATTAGTGCATTTGTTGATCTTAGCTTTGATTGTGACCTATGAACCGCGATTGTTTCGTAGATTTTTTTACGCGTAATGTATCATGGGTAAATTGGGCAAGTTTCTTATGGAAGTTATACTATTTATATCTTAGCCATCATATTTTCCATAACACACCCATGCCTAGTATCCGTGCAGGAACGAAGCAAGAATACGATGTCCTACGGCCGAACAGCCTGTCATAAAAGGCGACAAAACAACCCATAACTAAGGACATGGCATATGCGCGTCGCGATGGCTACCACTCCTGGTATAGTTTTTTCAAATAAAGTATTTTTCTTTGTTCTTCTCTTTCTGGTCTATAGTATACCGCCACAACAACCTTGAGCTCTGCTTCGGCATTAGTGTCCAGGCCAGATCCTCTCTTCGAGGCAGGCAGCACATGGTAGCACGTTTGGTGTTGCGAGTGTTCATGGTTGATGGTAATCGCTTTCCATGAGGTCAGCCGTCAGTCTATCCACTGTACAATTATACAACAAAAGACAACCTTATTTTCAGCTGGAAACACTTTATCGATTTAGTTAAAATATCCTAGCTCATAATGTACAAAGTATGATTTTGTATACATACATTTATTACAATAGTTGAACTTAAGCCATTTTTACTGCATGTTTAGCAGAAAGGCTGAGGCCCACCTGATTGAAAACGATTCACGTCGCCTATGGAGACTTGCAGCTCTAGTGTTACCAATACCCTGGCGACCTCGAAGGATTTTTAGGACACCTTTTTAAAAAATGAAAACGTCAGCTGTGAACTCAATCCAACCACACAGTGCACAAGAGAAAGGTTCTTGATAATTGTTGCGTACATCAACGAAACAGCTCAAGGAAATAGAATGTAGAAAGAAGAGACCATTCTGTACAGTTCCTCTGAATACCCTATTATACAGACAGTATAATATACTAATAATTATATTATATTAATATACTATGAATTATTAATTATAAATTATTACTATAAATTATTATATTAATATACTATAAAATCTGTTAATGGTTCGAGTTTGTACAAGCCGTTTAAAAATGAAAACAAAACAGGGGCCTAGTTCAGTGTAGCATATTCCGAATAGTAAAAGTAGCTGATATGGTTGTAATGTAGGATATTTTTTATCTCGATAAATGACGTTGTTTCCGTGGTATAGAGGAAAATAACGAAAGAGTTGGCGCTGCGGTCGCATCTTTTTTGAAAACTACTGAACGTATATGAATGAAACGCTACACAAACCTGACTTATATCCCAAGTAAACACTTAGAATACTTTTTTTCCCAATAAATCACATTGTTTCCTTAGAATAGACGAGTTAGCATAATAGATGTCTTTGAAATCGAGTAGCAGCGGGGAAAACGCTAGTTTATTTATATTAATTAGTTGTTGCTCCCGCTTCTTCACTAGCGTGGAACTCTGACATTATATATGTATCATCAAAAATGTACAAGCAGGCAGGATGAATATAGATTGCTTTATATCCTTGAAAATATAGATAGATAGATAACACTTTATTGCTCACCAAATATACATTTTCAAAATACATAATTACAATATTGTCATGGTAGAAACAATAGGCAGCCTTATCGCTGAAAGCAATCTTTTCCAGGAAACCTAACTTAAGGAATAATTTAACCTAATCTGGCGACGTAAGTGGTGCAGATAATTAAATAGATCATAAATAAACATACTTAAACTACGGGTGACTATGGGTAGCAAAACTGTGCAAGCATAATTTTGGTGGCAGTAGGCAGAAAATCTCTCAGCCTTCTCAAGGACCTAGAAGACAGAAGAACTCTCTGACTTAATTCGGAGAGGTGACACTTCCAAGACAGATCACTATCGATGACTACGCCCAAATTTTTGACAGTGTCACTCCAATGGTATACAAGTTCCATACAATGTTGGATAAAGTTGCGAAATCTACTTTTGCACGTATTCTGGGGCTACCGATGATTATCACTTGAGTCTTACGAGGATTTAGATAGCTTATTTCTAACCTGTTTTTTTAAGAGATAATTTTATAAATTAAAATTTACTTCAATTTACTGTTTAGATGGTTAACTTAAAAAAATATATTTTCAATCATTAGATGTTGGTTGAATTATAAATTTTTATAGTACCTGAGCGGAGAGGAGATGTGGTCTCAGGTGGAGCACCTAAAGACACCCAGGTGATAAGTATAGGGAATAACATGTGTGCCTGATAGAGATGCGTAATGGCCGGTTCCTACATCTTACTTTTCTACCGATCGATGGTGTGACAAGTGAATGAATAGTAAAATACAGAAAGCGGCCATAAGACATTGAAACAGTATTATATAGTAATATATCTTCTTAGGAAAAACCATGTAGGAGGCTAGATTAAGCGCAAGCTTATACCTCATCGAAATTTATAGTGGATGAAAAAGCGAACTGTATAGGCGTAAACGAAAATTAGACAGAAAATGATCTGTAATTGCGAAATGCACTTATTACGAGATTATTTTTCTTACACACTTGCAACTTAGCAACCAATAGTTATCTTATAATTGAAACATTACAAATATAATAATCTTTAAGGAGGCCGTAGTTGATAGTAGATATATTTCTGATTTCTGAAAACCGTATCTACATATATTTGATATTCATCAAATATATGTATTTCTATATATATTCATATATAGAAAGGTAAAGAAAGATAAAAGTTGTTTTATCTATAATACTCGTATTTTAAATCCTAAACCTGCCATGTTTGACATTGAAGCTATTAAAAAAAACAACTGTAATACAATATATACACAATGGAGATCACGTTACAATTTTTTTAGATTTCTTGTCTGTTTATCTGTTTGTTAGAGACCCACGTAAAAACTACTGACCCGATTTCGATGCGATTTTCGCTTATCGACAGCCAATTCTTAGACTAAAAATTTGCGCTTTATATCATGGGAATCCCGCGGATTTTTTTATGGGAATCATTTCAAATGGCCGATAGCCAATTTTATATAATAAAATATACGATATGTATCCCGGGGATCCCGTGGAGATTTTCTCGGGAGCTGTTTGCAGTGGTTCAGGTGCATGAAAATTAGCTTATTGCGACACAGTTTTAATTAAAACGATTTACATATTATTACATTATTTTATAAATGCTACGTTACTACGTAGCATTTATAAATTATATATTTATATATTTTTATATATATCATTGATTCTTGGGACACGATACAAGAATCTCGCGGTGGATACGTGCGTGGACGAATTCGCGGACAGATCCTAGTATTGTAAAATATTCATTTATTTTTAAAATCTATTCATTACTTAAGTTACGATATAAATTGTATCATAGACGTAATATTTAATTAAATGAATGTTTTGCATTTATTGTCGTATTTGGCATTAACTGTCGTATTACGCTTGCCTTAACATTTATATGGGTAGACTGTTTGAAAGTATGATATAGCAACCAATAAGCTTAATAAATAATTAATTTCGAAATGACATATTGTATTCGTATCATTTTTGTTCAATGTTATAAATTTTCTCAAAATATACTTGCAGGGTTTTGAAATTCTAGAGCTGACTTGGATTCAAGACAGAAATATGTTGTTCAATAATACTTACGCCAAAAATACGTAGATGGTTTAAAAATAATAATTTATAATTTTAAAATTCGTTTTACTTCGTCAGTAACAATGCAAACTAGCTTAGATGACATTTATAGGTTCATAATCAAAAGTTTATGAGCATAGTTTATTTTATAGATGCGAACCGAAAATATCGGTAAAAGAAAGTACAATTAGAGTATAAACTTTTGTATCTGGTATAAGTGAACTATAATGTTCTTCTGAGAATAAACGTTCTTTAAACCCAACCAGGAATAATAAACGACCTTTAATATATCATATATATAACTCACGTACTTTTAAAATACATATAGGTTCTCGTATAACTACCATTTTAATTTGAAATAGCAGTGATTCTTATGTGGTACAGAAACTTTGGTAATAAAGAATATTTATAATTCATTTTAATAATGTTTGTGTATTTCTTATTTATATAATGTAGTTATGTTTGTTACAGTGAACTGACTACTTTTACTCATCAAGGATTTTATGTTATTTAATAATACAAGCTTAAAAGTTTATAGTTATTTAAAATTGATTAACTATACCTACATAAATTTGGCTTATTTATTGTAAGAGTAGAGTAGCTTATTTAAAAAAAAAATATTTTACATAACCTTAATTAAAGATAAATAGCATTAAAAATTTCTATATTAGTCTAATTAAATAGAAGATTTATCATATGAAGAAATAAAAAAATCGAGACATATTTTCATTTCCAACTTCAAAAACTTTCTTACTTCGCAAACTTTTTTGTCGACTTGTCTAAAAGTTCGATAAACTTTGTTATCAGTGTCTTTATATACTTTTTTATGAATTATAATACTTTGTGATAATCACTACGATACTACAATGCATTCCCGGATGCGACCGTTCAGCACGGAGGTTTCGCGGCGACTGCTGTGCTTTTTCATCAGGGGCCGTCGACGACGTCTGCCAAGCATTTCTTCGGCGCAGTTAATGCGCATGCGTAAACAAATCCCGCCCATTAAAACTTTTTCAACCGGACGAAAGTAACCCAGCGTCAGGGCTAACTTTTTTCTTTCACCTATATAGGTCAAGCTGTTTTTTGCTTATACATATATTTCAACTGCTAATCATGGTTTGTTCATAATACAATCATAATATAATCGTTACATCAAAGAGAGTCTGTATGTCTTACTTTCGTTGCCTTACTATTATTAAACTAATTATTACCCTACTAGTAAAACTCCCGGTTCAGAGCAAACAAGCCCAATAAATATTATAGATCAAACAGAACATGTATAACTATATAATATGCTCTATGTAGAGACCCTGAAAACTTTCCGATAAAAAATTTAACAAAATGTGAAATTTAGTTAAAACCTGGAATAAATGACACGTAACACTAAAAATACGCTACAATAACTATATATCCATTTTTATAAAAATAATAAATTAAATCTATGAGTTTGAAACTTCGTTAAAAATATTTTTAGTCTTTACTTAAATGTTACATTAGTTATATGTTTGAGATGGCGTTGTTTGACGATACAACTTGTATGTTTATATAAATATGTATATTTATATTGTAATTTACCTTACATTTTTCTTCATATTTACGTATATAATAGTATACTATTATATACGTAAATACGATGAAAAATGTAACATAATTGATATAATATCTATTGTATACCTACCCCCATCCACACCGAGTTTCTGTCTGGAATTTATTTTGTAACATTGTGTGCAATAAAGTATATATTCTTCTATAATAGGATGATGCTCGGCGATTGCAGCGCCGCGTCTGTGGGAGTTTTTTCGTGGCGCATACCATACTTCTTTTTAACCGACTTCAAAACAAATAGGTTCTCAATTCGTCGGGATCTTTTTTTTAAATTAGGAATTCCAGATTCAAAAGATAAACACTTACCGCGTGATGCAAATTAACAACAAATGATAAAGAATCTTAATTTGATTGTCTATGTGTGAGGTCTATGGTAGATCTACGCTACTAAGAACAATGATTATTGTGACCTAATTTGTCGTGTCACACCATTTGGCACACTACGGAACATTGTTAGTGGTTTGCTCAATGACAAGACCTTTTAATCGCGAACTTAAATTTTCCTTAATTTATCTTATATTTAAAACTGAAATATTTTAAAATGAATTCTGGATTTATTTATATATTTTATATAATACTTGATTTCCCATAGATGCTACACCAATACTATTTACTTTTAATATTACATTATTTTTTGGCGGGAAGTGAAAGGAGACGTTGTTCTGTGCAATTTTATTTTTCGAAAATGTGTACAATTACTTTAAAATGAACAATAGTTGTAGGATATTGATCATTTTTGAGTAGTAATTATGTGTTTTTGTGAGAAATGTGAACTGTATAGCCAAATGTGGCGTTTCGAGTTTTTACAAAAACTCCATTGAATGGCGTCGATTGTAACCTACATACAACTGCGCCTGACTTAAAGGCCTAGATGCCAAGCCTTAACATAAAAAATCCAAAAACTTTGTTTTTTTTTAACAATCCAACTGTAAAAATCACTAAACAAAGAGAGTTTTGTACTTTTGGACATCAAAATGCCTACATGCATGCCACAGATCAAGGTACGATCTACGGCTCCCCAAATATGTACCTAACCTTTTTTGCAGAAGAGTTTTATTTCCTCTTTTGAGCTCAAAGACATATCCTAAAAGGGCTTTAAAAGTGTAACAAGCTTACGTACCACGAATCGTAGAAATTAAACGGTTTATAGATAGGTATAAAAGCGATGACTGCCACGAGTTGAGCTTCTGTTGAAAATATTTACAATTTTATCACTGGTAGGGTGACAATGAGTGGTTATACATAACAGAATAATAAAATTAGTTAAATACAATAATGGAATAAAGATACTGGGAATGAAAACCGCCTCCTAGAAAAATTCTAAATTGCTTCAATATCTGTATGAATTTTTTTTTTTTAAGTTATTTAAACGGGTCGATAAATCTCGTAGGTATTATGAATAAGGGGATATATAAATGGCTCCACAGATCATTCCCTATTAAAAACTTGCTAAAAACTTTTTATGGAATAGATCTAAAACTTTTGAGTAATTTGATATATTTCTTCAAAAAAAACCTCGAAACGCATAATAAAACTGACCAGGAGACGTGTAGCGGTGGCTTTTGGAGAATTGAAGGGAAGCTGGCACATGTCTAGGAAAACCGGTAGCTGTAATATATAGCATAAAGTTATTCGGAATGCGAATCTGCGAAAGCAGCTACTCCAGGCCTCCCGGTACCGCATCTTGTCATATAAAATTTAAGATAGCTCTTGTGACTATGAAAAGCTTCAGAGTCACATTTTTAAACTAAAAACATTTTTTTATTGTCACTCCTGGGCCTCAAGTCTGTTATCACAATCATTTCGAAATAGTCGTTTACTAGAGACATAGGCACACAATAATTGCACCACTATAGTTGTTTTTGTATGCAAAAGAAAGAGATAGAGTTCCGATGGCCCATTTCTCCCTCCCGCTATGCCATCTCTTTTATACCATTCCTCCTGTCTGACCATCCATCCATTCTAAAGACTGACAATGCGTTAGCTTCGACCCTAGTGTTGCAATCGTCTATAGGCGTCGTATCCACTTTCCATTAAGAGGGTCGTCTACCTGTTTACCAGCATCGCAATAAAAAAAACAACCATTCACGATGTCATTATGACGCCATTGAACAAGCATTCTAACACAAATCTAACTTTAGACTTGACATCTAGTATTCATCTTCTATGTTATTATTTGTGTAAGTATTATGTATTTATAATTCAGATTCAAATTTATTTACTGCAAAAACATGATTTAAAAGGTGTTACAATAATTATATTTAATTAGACATATTTTTTTCCAGATTTGCGTGCAGATTTAGCTTGTACAATTTACATTATTTATAATATATATGTGTCACAAGGTTTCATATAAACGATACCTATAGGTATAATTTCTAATTTGACATTATTCTTAGTATCACCTTTTATACATAGCACAATTTTTGATATTATTTTTCTTTGTGATTTTGAAAGACCTTTATGTTTGACTCCATTTTCAAAAACAAGAATTCTAATCAAAGACTATAAAAAATGTGGAATTACGTCGTTACGCGTTTGTTTCTTCGTTCTCAATATGTTCGTTAATTGACCTTATATTATTATTATTTCTTAAACTATTTATTTTTTACATTGCTGTTACAAATATGTCCAATATGTTGAATAAATTGAAACATAATAAATTCAAAGATTCATACAGTATCGAAACAGTATAAAAGCTAATCAAATTACACAGACAGTAAGTAATAATACGTTTATATCACATTTTTACATTTAAAATTTTCTAATTTGACAAAGAAAAGAAATGCTAGAGCAAAAAATACAGTTCTATTTTTTCTTTGTTTTACGCAAAATACCTTCGGATTAACAAAAAGCCTCGGCTTACAGATCGAGGCTGTATACTTTTGTTCAGGCGCTATTTTCTGTGTTTGAAAACATTATGAGCTTACAATCCGATAACAAGCGAGTTGTTTGAATAGCTCATGGGTAGATTCACTGTCCTAGATAATTGGTTTTAATGCTTGATATATTGCTCTACGTTCATTTTTATATAATAAAATTCACAACTGTTAACTTCTAACTACCACTCAGTCGATGAAATCCACTGAATTTCGTCTTTGGGTGACAAGGCTTTCTGATCTATCTCATTATTTTACAGTAGAAATACAAAATTTCTACAAAGGTTAAATGAAAAAGTTCTGCTTAAGTAAAAAATACTTAGCATTAAATAGAATAGTGACATAGCATTTGGAATATAGTTATTAATAGATATTAAGATCTTGGAATATCCATAATTGTCTTTCAAAAATAATGTAAAGACCTCATTTGGTAGACAATATCTTCTTATGTGTACTTCTTTTTAATTAGACTTTAAATATTGAAAAACAAACAAAAATTTAGCTTATAGTTTTCATCTTAATATTCAATATCCATTGTTTTTAAAGCATACCGTTGTGAGCCTGGAGTTTTCGTACTTCTTTCATTCTTATTATTCGGTTCAACGTACATCGTTTTGCTGACGCTGTGGCCTACTTTAAGCTACTTTAATATAACAATATTAGTATAAATAATGCTGACAAACAATTTGTAATTGAGTTGCTATCAAATTGCTAATGAGTTGCTTTTAGTCGTAATATAACACTTCAACTACCATTAAATTGAACCCAGAGATCAGCATCCAAGATGTAATACTACGAGAATAAATCCCTAAAAGTAACAAGGTGTATTTTCTTCACTGTACTATAAGAAAGCACCAGCACTTCACCAACTACTGCCAGCATTCACCCCTACAAGCAAGAGCGAGTGTACGAACTTGTACACTTATATATCTTTTATTTTTGATTCTTTTTTAAATTTCTTTAATGATGCTATTATGATAAATTAAAAGAATTTACAATGAAATCCACTTGATTCAAACATTGTATGAATTACTTACGACTATTTCATATTCTACACGCCTAGTATTATTATTTTGGTATTATTATATTCTATTATTTTCTAAAGTCTTCGCGACTAGTGCACATAATAAAACTACGTTTTAACTGTTTTAAGCGTAGTAATTTATTTGAATTTTATCATTCCAACATTTGAGCCACTTTTAAGTAGCTGCAAATGATAAAATAAGAAGAATAAAAATCAAATTAAATACCACTCTTAAAACCGTCGAAACTTAATGTATTATTGTATTTATTAGTATCCACGCCTGTTTACTATAAGTGTGAAAACAGAATAATACTATTCTTCCATACTATAAAGGTCAAGCAGAGATTTACGAGGTTTTATTTGTAATACATTTTTGCTGTCTTTAAACGCATATAAAATAAAAAATCGTAACTATAAAACATGTAGCTGCTTTGATTGCTGGAATTGATTGGAGGTGATTAAATACTTTGAATCACGTAAGTATTTAACAATATGGATCAGTATGTCAATGTAAAATAAACAACGGTTATTTTTTTAAATGAATTATTAGCTTCACGAAGATTTCAACTACTTATTAACACGAGAACAAATGTTTGAATTAATCTGGTTTCTATTTATTTACTTAGATTACTGGACCGATAACGTTACTTGCTTCATTTAATCCTTTGTTTAAAATATACACCGCATTTTGCAATTGCATGGTCACAGTACATTTTGTTAAAGTTGTGATATCCACATATTAGAGAATTTGTAAATATTAATAGGACAAAAATGAAATCGATGGTAAGTTTTTGTAGTATCATTATTGTATAACCGTGGTGTAATTTTGAAAGTTCTTTGACATTAGTATATAGTATATCTTATTATACCATCTATATATTAAGTCACTAAAGCGTACGTCATCGCTCGTGTCCTTTTTGCCTGGCCGAAGAATTCAGTTTGATGCCATTAAAAGTCTTTTGGTCATCTATGTCCTCAAAAATATTTACTCAATATAACGAATTTCATGTTATTTAGTTTATTTTAAAAGCCTTAAAGAAGGGTAAAACAAACTCAATTTTTCACAATAGATTAGTTTTCATATTCCAAAACCAAAATCTATAATATATACGAGAAGAACAATCAATTAGTATCGAACTTTGAGATAAAACATTTATTTATTTATTATATCATTATAGTCTACCAATATTTTGAAAGATAGTAAAAAGATACTACATTTTGCAGACTCTCAATAATTATTGTTCCTTTCTATATTATATAGTTAGTCTTGAGAGGCATACAATTCCGCTTTTACCCTCGACGCTTGTGCGAGCTTCAATGTTGTCGAAGTTCATAAAGATAACAACAACACAACAAGAAGAACAAGAACAAGCAAGAATACAAATAATTATCAACTAAATTAACTTTCACCTTGATACATCACTAAGAACTACACATAGAATATTTACATTTGCAGTGACAATTAAAAATTAATTGAAACATAAAGTTGGTAAAAGATCCCGAATCAGTTAAAACAACTGCAACTGTGAAGCAATAGATTATTGGGAATAAACAAATTCTTACAGAAACTCATTATCTTCATGGCTCTGATATGCAGTGCAATGACACACCCTCCAGGCAAGAAGTATGGTGATATATCGCTGGGCCCAACCACACCGAGCAGTCGAACAACATTTTCCCAGATGACAACTAATGCTGACCAACAAACAATTCTTATGATCCTCAGTGCTATGGATACAGGGACTGGGGATTCCCGTCAACTCCTCGATAATGTTAGAGCATAAATAATTAAAATGTTCATGTAAAAGCACAATATTATGTAATTGAAGTTAAGAACGTACCCTCTCACTAATAAAGATGTAAATAATATTAGTTATTTACGCATCTGTATCATGAGTACATTTCAAGTAGCATATGCCAAAAATGTTTTATATACTACTAATTATATAAAATATCATCATCCGTCGAGCTCTTGTCAGCGTCGGCGTACCGGCCATTCTAGAACCGAATGGCCTGATGCGTGACGATGGGAAGAGACCGGACGGAATGTCACTCGTCCCTTGGAAGATGGGGCGGCCGCTAGTGTGGGATGCGACCTGTGTTGACACACTGGCCCCGTCACATCTTCCAATGACCGAGTCAGAGGCTAGCAATGCTGCCGCTTCAGCTGAAGACGTCAAACGGCGCAAATATGGAGCCTTAGGAAGAGGTTACATATTTGTGCCGTTTGGGGTTGAAACATTAGGCCCGTGGGATCCGTCGGCAAAGAGTTTGTTTAAAGAAATATTTAAGAAACTCTTTGACACTACCCGTGATCAGAAGGCTGGCTCATATTTTGCACAACAAATAAGTATTGCCATACAGCGTGGTAATGCAGCCAGCCTTCTGGGCACGCTCCCCGTTGGCAGTGATCTGCTACATAATATATTTTAGTTTCAATGTCTTTGTATAACTCCTCTAGCATGAGTTGTTTTCTTTTATTTGTTACTTTAAAAACCTATAAATATAATATTATATAATGAATATACTTATCCATAACCAGTGAGCTGGTTCATATTTCGCACAGGACTCATTACTCACATGTAGCTTAACAGTGCAGCCAGCTTTCTGAGCACGCGTCCCTCTGGCAATGATAGTCATGGAAATCAATAACGCATGTACTTTATCATAGTATAATATAATAAATATTTGTTGTGTCATATCACATTATTATCATTGGAACTGAGCTCTTATGGGTAAAGCATCGTCCAATTCTCTGGACTCTCTTTATTTTCACCTTTTTAAACATCTGGAAAAAGTGTTGTACATCTTTTCCTTTCATACTTATTTCTTCTGACATATTTAAATTATACACTTACGGTCTAATTCATATTGAAGTTTAGGTAAGTTTTAAGGCTTCTTTAACGTTCTTAAAGCAGCCTACAAACTTACTCCAATTTTGTTTTGCCAACAGTAAAATTCATCACCACTCCAAAAGTAATGATTAGCCAAGTGCGTATCAGTCTATGAACAGTGAATAGTTTCGTACTCCTGATATTAGATGAATCAACCAGATTGAATCATTTGACTGAAAATTTGAGAACTGGAAGTACAAGACGGTATTCAATGACATCGTACAATTCAACTTTGTGTTTATATGAATCACGTTTTCGAATCCTACAAATTGATAGATAGAACTGAATCATCTAATATCGGTTTAAATGTGACGAAAATCTGCTGTTTTTTTAATAAGTTTACTTTTGTATTATTAACTAGCGGACCCGGCAGACGTGGTTCTGCTCTGAAAAAATAAAAATCTAGAACCCGATCCCAGCGCCATCTACCGGTTCCAACGGGATAAAAACTATCCTATGCCCGCCGGTATAACCTCCCCACCAATTTTCAGCTGAATCTGTACAGCCGTTGAGTTACAAATACTGTAACTAACACGACTTTTTTATATGTATAGATGTGAAGTGGTTTTCAAAAACCATACTTATAATTTTGTCCTAAAAATTCATTAGAAAATGATAGCCGTACTAATCTACAAATGCGTTTAAAAGCGTACCTACGTTTGCTCTTTGCTCAAGTAATGACCGAGTTTATAATGAACCCCTGCACGTTTTTATGGCACTCGTTTGAAGGCTGTGCAAGTGCCGTGCGTACGGATTAAGGGGCGATAAACTCTATAGAAAATATTTTGAGATTTGCTGTAATAGTCTATTAGGCGCCTACATTTCTTGTTTGTAATGTTTCCGCTTTAAAGCGCGTTTAGAGACCTCTTTAGGTTGCAAATACAAATCTTTATTTTATACTGAAAATTTTGATCGCTGATCACTTGAGTTGGAAGGTATCCACCACAGTGGTTATAAGAACCATAGTGCACATTAATTTACTTGATAAGGATTATATAATATGTAAATAAGTATGCAATAGGTAGATAAGTTATATTAATAAGTTTTCTTTGTATTAGGTGTATATATATATTCTTTTTAACATGTTTCAGACTGAAAGACTTTTCTATGGTCATGAATAAATTTAAAAATAATTGCTATTTTTAGCAATGATGTAATGCTATTGTTTTGTAGGGTAGCATTTTCGTATAAAAGGCGTAGTGGTATTAATTGCTTACTGTGCAGTGTGAATACTCACATCAAAGGCTGAACAACAATAAAGGACAAACTCTGCCCAAATAGTTAATATTTGGTACTTTCTTATCAAAATCTCTGCAAGGCTGTTAAACTGGTTAGGGTTCGCTGTAGCCAAATCATCAAAAAAACGTAGGAATGGCTATCATACATATAATTCTCAGATAGATTTGTGGCGGCTAGACGGTTACCCCATATATAATATTTTTTGTGATTTTACTACTGTTTTTATATTGCCACATATACACATACTTATATTATCATAGTTTATGCATCTAGATCCAGTATCTTCTGAGAAAAATTACTGATATTCAAACCCACACGGACATGAGCAAAAGAAAAGATTCCCTATTTGCCAAAATGTCGTAATCCTAAAAAGATGAAGTTTCAGCATAAAGCGTTACGAAATAAGTATCTACTATATTTTTTGCTATAGTACGTAAGATATTATCGAGTCTTCAATAAAGAAATTCAGTGTAAAAAGTATTCTATACTTCTCGATGGGTCGCCTACAAATAAAAATATTCTTGAGAAATTCTTTTTTATGTGCAAACACTCGATCCAGATTGACAGGTATTTCAAATAAAACAGAGTATTGAGACACGAGACAATTGTCCCAAAGAAATGACGCGACGAATTCGGTTCTATAAAAAGGAACTAGAACAAGGCTAAGTGCGTAACAGTAGAGAATATACTGGTATACTGTACCGTAGATATAGAACAAGTGGAAAGTATACCATATAGATGATAAACTTTATCTAATAATTTTAATGTCGTTTGACAGACACTTCAATTTCTTTCATTAATATGTATTGTACATACATACATACATACATAACTTCACGCCAGGTCCCTTGCGGGGTAGGCACGAACAACAAAGCGCCATTTAGGCTTATTCTTACACACCTCACTTGCTTCTTTGACATTCATAGTTCTTGTCATGCACGCTCGTCTGTTCTTAAGACTCCTGACATCACCTTCTGCTAGTACACGATCAATTTGATCATGGAAGGTGTGTCGTGGCCTTCCGCGACTTCTGTATCCATCCACTTTTGCATTGTATATCTTTTTAGTCATTCTTTCATCATACATTCTTTCCACATGCCCGAACCACCGGAGCATTCCTTTCCTTACCTTCACCCCGACATTCTCTTTCAGACCAACTCTGTTTCTTACTTCGGTATTACGAACGCGGTCCGCGAGCGTCACTCCGCAGATACATCCCCTTCCATTTCTGAAGCCTCCTTGTGCATCCCACAGTAATCCATCGGATACCACTCTCATTCTCCTTTCAACAATTTTCGCATTCACTTTAGATGCTGTGCTGCTCAAACTGATGGCCCTGTAGCTGGCGCACTCCATACGTGACCCCTTGCCTTTATACAAGGGCACGATGACAGCGCGCCTCCAGTCCTTGGGAACCTTTCCCGTCCTCCAGCACAAGTTGCATAAGGACAGGAAAGCGTCCCGGTCGCAAGTGCCACCATATTTGATCATCCCAGCAGACACACTATCGATTCCTGCTGCCTTTCCATTTTTCATATGTATAATATGTGTTGTGTGGTTAATAAAAACATTATTAATTATTTTTTTGTTCTATTTAAATCTTTTGTGAGCACATCCGTGTTAAGAAAGATGGAAAATGAAGCGTTTGGATTCATTGACATTAAATTCTACGTTCCGTTAGCACAGAATGGAATGGAATGCTGCGCCCGTGATTTTTTATGTTTTATTCTATTCTTGTTGGTATTGGCTCCAACGCCTTTGGCATTGATTTGGCCAATGTCAGAGTAAAAGCGACAGGGGATAATATAGGAAACCTAAAAAGAAAAAACTTAGACGGTATTCTTGTTGTAATAACCTAAAGAAGATTTTTAAGGTTCGATGGTCCAATTTTGAAAATGGGCAAAGTTTATCATAGGTACCCTTTGTATAAGTTGACTGTCACGAAGTGGCCCGATTTTATTTATTAGTATAACACAAATGATACTTGTCGACCTTGCACTGTATAAAGTGCTCAAAGCTTTCATTAGAATGTCACTAAACTTTAAGCATAGCCGCCACCGTCAGGTACATATGTGGCAAAACAAGTTAATATTCAGTCACAACAAGTACATCAACCATTAGAAAAAAACTTTCACATATCTGAACTAAAAAAAAGATATGTGAGGAATTGCAAGGATTATATAGTATTAACTAGCTGACCCAGCAAACGCCATGCTAAAAAAAATAAAAGAGGCTGCTCCTCCATACCTAACAAATATTTTTTTTAAATCATTAAAATCGGTTAAGCCGTTTCAGAAGAGTTCGACAACAAAAACCGAGACACGAAATTTTTATACATTAGTAGTAGGAATAAAAAACATTGTAAATATCTATGTATTTTTACGGTTATATAGATCGACATAAGTTAGGAACATTTAACTTGCAAATTCGTGTTCTTTTCTAAATCAATATAAATTGCATCCCCCATCTAACTTTCACCTAAGGAGTGGAAATTTATGAAATAAAATTAATTATAGAGCTTCCGAAATACTCTCTACCAATCAATTTTCTCAAAACTACTAGATGAAATTTAGATGAAAGTTATATATTCCACCACCCACTACTCATTTGTCAAGGAACTTTATATTAAAATGAATGAGTATGGTTAAGTGAAGTTAATCACTTACAAAGTCGTAAAAGAGTCGCCCCACTTTAACTATCAAATTATATTGGTTAAAAAATCTGTACAATTTTATGTGCTCGAACTTAAAACATATTTCCTGTGAAAAAGATCCTATAAGTAGTTTTTGTTATAATTCTTGCAATTCACATCGACGAGAGGACTTTGCTTGTGGTGAACACGGTTCTGTGCGTGCGTGAAACCAAAATCGAGTATTAGCTCCTTGCCAACGAGTGACAAAAGTGGCGGAGGCGCGTGGTCACCACCAACCACACGTCTGTGGCGAGTCCCTACAAAACCTATGAAAAAGTGTGTGAACGGTTTGTCGCTGGCCACCCGTGAATGTGGTCAGGGGCCCAGTCCGATACTGCACACTTAGAACTAATCGTTTCCTCAAACCTGCACACTATCGCACTGTGTATCTACTACGTGTTTGGCGACGAGTAAGACTAGCCTCGTCGCATTCGTGAATTGCATGATCCGTACATTTCCGTTCTCTAGATGACAAAAACAGTTGACGATCATTACTTCTACTGACTCTTTCACTGTTCGATCTTTGGTACGCGCTGAACCAATTTATTTAATTAAAACATTTAGGTGACAATAAATTATTACATACACAGTTTTAATAAACAATTAAATTATTTAATTTCGTTTTAAATTTTTGTTACATATTTTTTCTAACCAATATGAGTTATTACCTTATTCTAAATTAAATTTCTCAAACATGTTTTAGAATTATGTTATTATATTTATAGGTCTGTAGATAAAAAGAAATATTATCAAAAGTTAGATACTAATAGAGAGCATATCTAATAAAATATAATATAATGTAAACAATTATAGAATTTTGCAAAACGTTCAAGACTGTGGTTTTAGTGAAAAAAGGTCATTGACTGACAAAATCTGTCATGGAATATAATAATATTGGTCGCACATTAAATTAATGTGTTTTTTTTTTGTAATATTAAAGACAAATCTAAATCGAGAAATCTTCATTTCAATAAAAAACGACTGATCTAAACAACTAACACAGTACGAGAAAAATTCAAATACACTCTTGAAGTTACTACGTCACGTCGTTGTGCGAGGTTGGGGCGCATTGGTTAGCTCTTGAGTTCCAAATACTAATTGACTCACAATTCAGCTAACCACAATCTGTCCATTAGTGGCCCCTCGTAGCTGTTTTGTTCGCAACAGCCAGGCACTGGTAACCACGTTATTGTGTGGAACTCTGGATATCGACACGTCGTTCTACAGAACGACGTAACATCTAAGTGTGCCTCACGAAGCTTCTCACGAGTCGTATTTAAATTTTGTTCGTACTTAAACCTACTATGTCGCTATTTATATCTATTAAACAAGACCAATAACTCCACAAGCCGCACGACCTCCAGCGTTTCCTGTCTTCTTTGAAAGAGGATGATCAGTCCTTCCGAAATCATCGGGTCCATCGTGTAAGACCACAGCCCTACCGATGATGTTCCTCGTACCACTGAATGCGATCAGACGGTCTGTTATGTCAATATGGGCAGTCTGGTCGTTACCAAATTCGATGTTACCCAAGTCACCGACATGGCGATTCTCGTCCTCAGGATGCCCATGATCTTTCTAGAAAAATCAATCATATAATGAATATATTGGTATAAGCCGTAACACAAACCTCTAAATCACAAAATATTTCAAAATACACAATCTGTTAGATCTAAAGATAGAATTTGAAGTACAGGACGAAGAAAACAAGAAATTGCGACCCGCGACATAGACGCCTGAACGCAATTACATTATTATTAAGATAAGCCGATACTAAACTATTAATTTATCTCTTTCAATTTGGACGAATCAATCAGAATGAGGCATATAAACTTGAATTTAAATTGTCGTTGAAAGCCGTTGTGTCTTTTCATTTTGTGTCTTTCAACAAAATTGATTCAATTTGCTTTATCTGTCTGCTACCAGTATTAATAGGATCACGAAATATTACGTTTTCAATAATAGCAATAAAAAAATGCTATACTTCTGTTGAATATTAAACATCTATAATTATGTAGAAGTACAATCATTATGAAAACGATTCTGTGTGTGCCTCGATGACTGCTCATCTGTAAACTACCGTTAAAATTAAAAATATGATCCTTTTCTTACATAGTAGGTACAATTATTCCCTATGAGAGATGAATGATGATATGATGAGTCAAAGAAAACGGACAGACGGTGTATGAAACAATTATAAAAACGACGTATGCTAACATTTTAAGTCGCGATAGGCAGCGGTTCGTCTCTCTATCGTATTGGAAATATCGATGAGCAACTTTAACCGCGTATCATCACCAGACATGATAAGTTTATTTGCCCGTATGACAAAAAAATCTTCAATTTCCATAGTTTTTACAATTTCATGTGATTCATTCCCCTGTTCCACCCGCGTTAGTTTTATGATTGTGTCCATATACCTATTATTTATAACGTTAAAAACAACATGTTCACAATTACCTACGTTATGTGTGTTACATTATTGGGTTAATGTCAATATAGCAAACTCGCATCTCTAATAAAGTATTAAAACCTTGGCTATATCTGCGTTTTGTATTTGATAGTGCGTAAGATATCTCTGCTGCGCCCTAATGTGCAGCAGAGATACCGGCTAACAACAATCTTCTGGATCTATCTACGTACGGCAGAGCTGTGAAATGCGCTACAAGCGTCCGTGTCCCTCGAAAAGAACAATCTGGGTGTCTTCAAGTCTCTTGTGAATAGGTACTTCCAGGTAAGCGTGCTCCACCTGAGACCGCAACATCTTCTAACATTAAACGTGATCATAGTAAAACGTGCACTACTTTATCATTACAAAAAATTGTACTTACATGATCGGGATTAAAATGGGCACCAGTTGAACCACATCCCTGCGTAATGTCACCGCTCTCGTGGACATGGAAGCCGTACATACCAGGAGGCATACCTACAATGATACCTTCGATATGGATTTTCTTGTCGAGCAGCTCAGTGAAGGTAATATTACCTCGGATGTTGTTACCCGTTAAGAGAACTCTGGCTTGGTTCTGCAAAAATAATGTTATATGCAATATACATTTTATATTTTTAGGGCCGCTTGCATAACGTTCCTTAAATTTATTTAAGAATTTAAATTTTTCAAAATTTGTCACTAAATATGTTTAATGAACTTTCAATACGTTTTATATTAATCGTATTTAGGCAATTTCATATGATTAACTAATTTTATTTAAAGGCGATCATTATGCAAGCGACCCTAAATATTTATAATTATACAGGTGTTTCAGCAAACGGAACACCTACTTAAATGGGTGAAAGTGCATAACACTAGCGTACGCTGCCTTACAAAAAGGAAAAAAATATCTTATAAATCAAAATAATGCTTACAATTTAACATATTATTTTTCCGTAGGTCATACCTATCAAAATTGTAAAATGGCATGCGATGGAACGTATCTCGCGCGCTAATTGGTCGGTCTTACAGTAGGTCGTTCTGTATTCTTAGAGTTAGAACACAGGTATCAGTCAGTCACCTTTAATCTTACGCAAAAAGAAAAGGAAAATCGAGTTGTGTAAGCAAACCTTGATTGCTGAAAAAACGACGTACATATTCTTAAAATATGCCATGTATATAGTAATATATCAGAAATGTAATTACGTGTATATTTCTTCAAATAAATAAATTTCTTTCTTTCTTTACTTGTATCTTTCTTTACTTATGATTATTATTAATTATATTATGTAGGTATGCTTGTATAAAATCGAAAAGTATCGACGCTCTATAATTTTTTTTAAAGTATCTAAGTTTGTTTGATGGTCCGCTCCCCTTCTTCTTTTTTAATTCACTTAATACAATAATATTACTTAGAAATACTTACTTCGTTTTGGGTGTGACCCGCCCGATGGTGGGCTTGAACTGAGACCGCGACGCCCAGAAAGAGCAGGCAATATAAATGCTTCATTATTAGAGTCTGTAAATTGTTTAAAATATATTTAAACACAACTATCTATATGTTCTAGTTCATTAACTCAAGAACATACACGAATTGGGCAATAAATAGCTGACCAGTGCCCACTTGAGTGGGTGGTATTAAAAAATACACGCACTCACGTACGTCAATCAAATATAGCCTATGTCTCTCTGAAATAATCTAGCTTTCTACTGGTGAAAAATATTCAAAATATTTTCAGCAGTTCAAGAGATTACTTCCTACAAAGTTACAAATAACACGTTAAACACTTACAAGATAATAGATGGCGCTGTGCAATTGCAAAAGTAATTGCTTCTAACTTTAGATCATAAAGATACAGAAGAATTCTTAAGGATTGAAGAGTAAACACATCATTCACTACACCACATACATACACACACACGTGTACACGAACAAACATACACACTAACTATACTATTTTTATTATTATTATTAAAAGGAATTAATTGAGGTCACAAAACGATTTCCGAAACATACAAAGAATATATTATACAAATTTCCAATAATAATAGATGGGCTTAGACCTACGTGGCATAACAATAGCCTTGCTGGCAAATCTTCTTTGAGGTGGAGGAGCATTCCATCCCACTCCTCCATCCTATACGGGTCCATACTACATACTTCAATGTTCAGTCGTATACCCCAGGAAATAATATTTAAACGCAATTTTGATAGTAATCTACTAATTGCTATCTGGATTTTTAAGGTACAATATATATTCTGGTTAACCCGTGCCCAATTCACTGGGCGTCATTAAAAAAAAAAAAAATATTTCACTAACTACTAACTATTATGAGGACATATCACAAAAAAAATATTTATATATATAGCGTGTTTCAGACCTTACGACAATAAATTAGACCACTTTTTTTTCATGACGTACTCTGCCCAAATACAAAAACGAATCAAGGTAGCTTCTTTGGTTTAGCCACAGGACCTCATTTTTAATTTCAGAATTTTACAACAACATGTATCAGTTATTGTGTCTAAATCGGTAGGTTAGTGACCAATGTATCATGTTGCCAGCTCGTCTCTTCATCATTAAACGCGGAAGTTGTTCATTCTTATGTTCTGTTTTTATTCCTTTTTTATCGTAATTAATTTGTTTGGAAATTGTTTTTTTTTTAATTTTGACATTACGGTTGATTTAATAGTACCAAAAACTTTGTATGGTGTCTGACTGCTAAGATTATGATTTATTGTCATTTGAAATGAAACACGTTGTATATAAAGATGAAATATTCGTATTTGCATTGTCACTAATCAAGGATATCAATATAATTGGCTGGCATACATACATATTATTTGAACAAGGTAAGAATATCGAGTCAGCAATTAGAACTAATATTTCAATTTTTAAATATAAGGACAAAGTAATCAATCTTTATAATGAAGGTAAACCAATGCATATTAATAACTCCTATATAAACGATCCACGACTTCGTCTGTTATAATTTATTACAATGTGAGTAGAGAGTGCATCTTAAGAACACGTCATAATCCTAATATCCTATTTAATTTCAGATATTTCATCATACATTTATTATTTGACATTTTGCTAAAACGAAATGGAGTGCATCTTAAGAACACTTCATAATCTTAATCTCCTACTTCATTCACTTCAAATACTTCATCATACACTACTTACATATCATTTCACTACGTACTTATTAATATTAATATTGTATAGCTATTGCTGTTCCTATACACATATTAATTAATTAAATATATATATATATATATATATATATATATATATATATATATATATATATATAAATAATATTAATATGTGTTATTGTTTCTTCTCTTTTTTTATTCATTTTAGGCATATGCCTATAAATAGAATATATAAATATCACACAATACATATGTATTGTGTGATATTTATATATTCTATTTATATGTGTATGTGGTGAACAATAAAGTGTTTTCTATTCTAATCTATTATCACTTCAGATTTTGTAAAAACACTCAAATAGGGTAAACTATACCATCGTTGGCACCCAGTAAATGTAATTAAGATATTATGAAATCTTTTTTTATTTTTATTTAATAACCATAAAATAATATTAATTTAATCATTGTATGTATTTTTATATATTATATCGCGACAAAATAAATAGAAATTATTGAGGTTTTTTTTAACGTTTTGATAAATTAATACAGTCCCAATCATTGAGCGGGTTGCCAACAACAGTGTAGTTTACCCTATGTACTTCCACAACTCACGGGAGAATTATGAGTTGCCCACATAAATTATAAATTTGAGAACTGTCCTTAGCCGGCGGTGCAGAGAGCGCGTGGCACCTGGACGCAAGAACCTAAGGGACGCAAGCCAATTGACTTTAAAAAAACCTTGAAAATATATAACCTGTATTCCCTCAAGATTCATTCTACCTACTAGCAAAGGTTCATTATGATGAACAAACAATTCATTCACATGTCTCATATTAGTATGGATACAATAGTGGAAAAAATAAACTGGTTTAGTTACGGCAACATTGCACAAGATTTTATAATTAGGAGCGAAATAATTTACTACCAGTTTTTAGGATTCCGTACCCATTTTGGTCAAATATCAAAACCATACGTTTTCGTTCGTGTCGTTCGTGCCTGTCCATCTGTCTAAAAGTATATAATTATATATGTCAATATTTTTCCTGAAGACTATATCTATGTGGGTGCAAAACTTAAAACAATGAGTGGCTGCCATACATATTACTGAGGGACAAAAGACAATTTATTGCACGTAATATTATGTAGATAGATACGATTCGGCTCGAAGGACCAAATGATTAAATCAAACTATTAAGGATGGGTAAAAATACCACTGCGAGAGATATTTTATTAATATTTTAAATTTACACCATTACATTCGTAGGAAAAATTTTGTGTGACAAAGTCAAATTTGTTGGTTTTTTTTTATTGCAGGAGTTCAGCAGACAGGCAGACGGCCCACTTGATGGAATGCGGTTACCATCGCCTATGGACAACACCAAAGGTGCTACAAATGCGCTGCTGCCCTCTTAATGGATACTGTACCTGGTCACTAATGCCGGAATACAACTCAAGGTTGTTATGGTGACATACTCTAGACCAGGGGTGGTAGCCATCCAGTCGGGCCAATGCCCTACCACCTGGCTGTGGGTTGTTTTGTCGCCTCTTACGACAAGCCGCCCGGCCGCAGGAAATTATATTCTTTCTCCGTTCCTGCACGGATGAAAATGCATGATGTTGCCAACATTTTATCCGTGCAGGAACGGAGAAAGAATACAAATTCCTGCGGCCGGGCGGCCTGTCGTAAGAGGCGACAAAACAACCCACAGCCAGGTGGTAGGGCATTTGCCCGACTGGATGGCTACCACCCCTGGTCTAAAGTATGTTGCCATAACAACCCTTAGTTGTGTTCCGGCATTAGTGACCAGGCTCTAGTCTCCTTCAAGAGAGCAGCAGCGCATTAGTAGTACCTTTGGTGTTACAAATGTCCATAGGCGATGGTAACCGCTATCCATCAAGTGGGCCGTCTGCCTGTCTGCTGAACTCCTGCAATAAAAAAAATAAAAAAAAACATGCATGTTATAAAGATATCGTCAGACGTCGACGTCGATATCGTCATTCTAAATTATTTATTATATTTTTTCTCATTCCTATCCTATCTTATTCCTACTCGTATGGAGTATGTTTGCTGGGTGAGAATATTGAGAAATTATAATAATTGATCAGTTATCGACCACTGAGAATTAAATATTATTACAGTAGTAATGTAGCTACTAAAAAATCAGGTTAGTGGTATAAGGGTGAAAATTAAGGGTTATATGCATTTTAGTGCCAAATCATAATAAACTAAAATAAAAATAAAATGACTTAAAAAAATTGGGATGGGCCACCCTTATCACTTAGACGTATAAAAAATAGTTTACGACCTATTCTCAAACCTACAGAGTATACAAAAATAATATCATAAAAATTTATCAACCCGTTTCGAAGGAGTTTGGTTACAAACACTGTGAAGCAAGAATTTTATATATAAGATTTATAAATATCATTTACAATAATGACATAAATAAAATTTAAAATATTCCTAATTAAAAATAAACTAAATTATAAATAAATTAAACTAAAAATAAACTATATATATAAACTAAAATTAAACTATAAAATGTAGTTCCAGACCGATAATATATTGATTACATATTATAATATATTGATATAAGATATATTTATATATATACACGCTTCCTAAATCCTTAAAACATGAACAATCTTCATCGCCACTACAGAACCCACACAGACAGACAGACACACACCTGACCAAATTTTACATTACTGTTGGTCATTAAAACTTGATTCAATGAAGATCTCTTTAAAATTCTACCTTCCTTTTATATATATAGTATTATCTATGTACCTACCTACAATGTTCTATAAGTCTATATAGAAACGAATTAGTTTTAAAGGTCATGTTATTATTACTCAGTCCAATTACCATTGTTTTTTTCCTGTTACAGTACTAACAAAGATGACAATCATAGTACTAAAAAATGAGATAAGAATATAAGTAATTGTAATCAATAATATTTTTTTCAATTATATAATTAAATTTTGCCATTATTTAAATAATTCATCAATCATCACTAATGTTTTGTTTATTCAAATTAGTGATTGGATATGACTGATAATAAAAAGTTTTGTCCCCGTATCCATTACTAACTCATCATGTATTTATTATATATGTAGGTACATGAGTGTTGTAATGACTGTTTGTTTCTGTACAAACTCTTTGTATAATTATGTATGGTCGGTTGACTTGACGTAGAACCACGTTAGATTGTGTCTATTAAGACAAATATACGCCTATGGGTTATTTGAATAACTAATTTGTAGTTTTCTAAAATAGAAATATAACCGCCGTACCTAACTCCACAGTTTCATTGTTACGACTAAACAGATATTAATTAATTTGTCAAAAAATGCTCCCTCACCGCGAGCTGTAGTGTAATGTTACAGATTCGAGCATTACATCGATGAGAAAGGAAAACCAAGCATTACAGTGCGTAACCTATAATGTTACAGATTCGAGGACTACAGTGCGCAACTTATAATGTTACAGATTCGAGCATTACAATGCGCAACCTGTAATGTTACAGATTTGAGCATTACTTCGATGAGAAAGGAGAACCAAGCATTACAGTTCGTAACCTATAATGTTACAGATTCGAGGACTACAGTGCGCAACTTATAATGTTACAGATTCGAGGACTACAGTGCGCAACTTATAATGTTACAGATTCGAGCATTACAATGCGCAACCTGTAATGTTACAGATTTGAGCATTACTTCGATGAGAAAGGAGAACCAAGCATTACAGTTCGTAACCTATAATGTTACAGATTCGAGGACTACAGTGCGCAACTTATAATGTTACAGATTCGAGCATTACAATGCGCAACCTGTAATGTTATAGATTCGAGCATTACTTCGATGAGAAAGGAGAACCAAGCATTACAGTGCGTAACCTATAATGTTACAGATTCGAGTATTACAGTGCGCAACCTGATAAAATGAAACAATCTGTAATATTTTGATCCAACTTGTAAGACAAGTAATTTCAATTATTTATTTCATGATACTTTTTAAATTAGATGATAGCATGTTATTTTAGCACTTGCACTTTAATATGTAAAGTTTTTATAAGTTTTGGAAATGATACATCTTTAGAAATGTTGTGATTTGAAACTCGATGAAACGAAAAAGCGACACTTAAAAGAGATAAGCCTGAGAGAGTGAGATACGAGTCTTACATTGTGCAGCACAGATTAGAGAGTCAAAAAGACCGATGATTAAACACAGGTCCAATTTGGACCGAAATAACACTGCTAATAGTATTTTTTAGACTAAAACTACAAAAATAATTTAAGAAGTATATTTTGGATTATAATATATTAATGGATGTTGGCTAAAGGCATTATATTTATATTAATAAAAGTTAGAGTAGAATTATATGGGAGTACATTCTCTGAAGTTTTGCTTTTACTGCGTGTGAACTGCACACACATTTTCTGTAACTTATGTCCGCGTCCGTATTAATATGATTAATACAAGGAAGAAGAACACATTATTTATTCACTTTTGTGTTGATTAAAAAATTCTTTGTTCTATTCTTCTAAACAGTCTTAAAAGATTCGCTATTGCCTTGAAATCTAATATTGATACGTAGAGCTATAAACTTTGATAAACTCCGTCGTAGAGCTTCTATGACTCACTATTATGATAATTAAGGATACAACTTTAGTTATTAGCTTTAACAGTGTACGAATTAATCTTCGTAGGAAAAGTGGATTTTAGGATTATAAGAGTCTTATTAAGTTATTAATGTCAAGATTTATTTTGGTTTTGTACACGCATAATAAATCGTAGGACGACATCACACCGTTAATAAACATTTCACAACAACTTGAAAAACTTGTTTTTGTGAAATAAGTATTAGTACAATACGATATACGAAGCGCGAGTTTTGAAATATACATATACTTCGAATATTACATTTGCAATATGTAATTAATTGCTATACTTATATAAAATAATATAGTTGGCTAGCTTCTGCCTGCGACTTCGTCCGCGTGGTGCGGTTTTTTAACTGTCCCACGGGAACTCTTTAATTTTTCGAGATCAAAAGTATCCTATATTTTGACCAGTGATATAAGCTACCACCATACAAAATTTTATTTAAATCGGTCCAGTCGTTTCGGAGATTAGCCGGTACAAACAGACAGAGAAACAAAAAAGTGAAAAAAGCTAAATTAGTTCTATTTGACTTCTTACATCCTACTGATTCGGTTTTTGGGATTTTTCTTCATTGCACAGAAATTCAACTTTTACAATTTTTTTATTTGTATACATTAACAAGTCATATAGGAATTTAAATGTATAATAAATCTTTAAATTATATACATTCCAGGTTGACTACCCCTGTCTTCTAGAATGGCCGAGGAAAGGGTGGGTAAAAAGCGAGCAAGTTTTAAAGGACGTTTAACTACATTTATTAGCTATGTGGATTCGCTTTCAATACCTTTGCAAGACTATGAGGTGACAGAATTGCAATAATTGATGGATTATATTTTCTTAAGTTTTCGCGAATTGTATACATATTAAAACTACGTTTATTTTATCGTCAGAATAACAAAAATCAAATAAATTACCGCGCTTTAAACCGTTAAAACGTAGTTTATTTAATTGATGTATTATTGCAATATAAACACACATATAGGTTGTGTGGCCTGCCCTTAATTGAAACGTAAAGTAAACAGGCTACTTGATAAAATTAAATCAGAAAGATAATGTCTTAAACTTTGTATATAAATTGTGATGACCTGTCCTTTGTTATATAAACAATACTGATATTTAAATAAAAATAATAAATACGAATGTTAAAGGTGACCAAACACCACTCACCTTCGACGGTCTGACGGCGAATGGTCTGACTTGCGTATGCGCGGCTCAATGCAACCTATTATGTGTATATACTACTGGACGAAGTCGGCTCAGATTAAATACGGTAATGCAGAGAGGTCATTATATATTTTTTTTATATCCACAATATGCGTTGACCATTTCTTTCGGCTGAATCGTGTACTTACTTTTCACAAAGCGACGCTATCTACTGAAACTATGCTAAGAGACTCCCCACATTATTCGGCACGGATTCGGTAAATTCAAATCGAAGAACGCTTTGCATTTTCACCGACTCAATACGTCGCATGAAGCCGATAAGAATTATGTTTTAGGCGTAAAGTTCTTTTTAACCGACGTTGAAAAAAGGAGGATGTTCTCAATTCGTCAGGATCTTTTTTTTTGTTGCTTTTCTTTTTTATGTATGTTCGCCAATTACTCCGTGGTTTATGATTCAGTTTACATGATTTTTTTTTTGTTCGACGCGGAATAGCTTCGAATTAGTCTCCTAAAAAAGTTACATAGTTTGGCCCAGTAGTTTTCATTTTATGAACATTGTTTATGAAAAAAATTCTTTTTCGTTCCATATGTACACCGATTACTCTGAGATTTATGATTCGATTTACGTGATTCTTTTTTGTTTGACGCGTAATAGCTGCCATGTAGTCCCCTAAAAATTTGACACAGTTTGACCCAGTAGTTTTCATTTTACAATCATTTTTTTGTTCTCGTTTCTTGGGACCTGTATTTTTTAAGAAGCGCGGCACCATTCGTAAAATCACCCATACATAGCTAAACACTAAAAGTAACAAATAAAAAATAAAAACTTCGTTTAAAAAACCGACTAAAAAAACTAAAATGTATAAAATAATTTATTTCTAAAGCTATTATTATTAATATATATTATCTAAAACATCTTGAAGTCGGTGCAAAGTAAAACCCCATGTTTTGACTGGTACCAATTTGTTGAATTCCTACCAAGCACTATAAGGGACTCCTGAAGTAGTTTATTTTTTAATACAAAGGTGTATTTAGTTTACATAAGTGATGTCGACTAATGATTAGTTTTTCTATCAGCTTCATTTGTCTATTTTTCCCAACAAAATAATGCAACTTCAATTTTACTGGTGTTTTTAATCTTACTACTACTTACTAATACATAAAGCTAAAGAGTTTGCTTGAACGCGCGAATCTCAGGAACTACTGGTCTGATTTGAAAAATTGTTTGAGTGTTAAATAGCCCATTTATCGAGGAAGGCTATAGGCTACATATCACCACGCTAAGGCTAATAGAAGTGGAGCACCAATCAAGAATGTTTAAAAATGGGGGAGTTTTTTAACTTACTTTTTTTTAACTATTCCACGCGGACGACGTCTCGGGCCGAAGCTAGTGCTGAATAAAATTAGGCGGTAAATCTTCTACTGTTTACTCAAGCCTACTCACCTCAAGATACACCAAAAGAACAACTAGCTGGCTTCTTACATCGGTAATCTAGAAGTGCAGATTACTTTGCGATTTGATGTTTTGCTTTACCGCTAGCACATGGTTAGTATATTAATATTATGCCATTATGCATATTATATCAAAAATGTTATCTAAGCAATGCATGCTCTTCTGACAAGATTAAACCGAATTGTGTCACAAGTTAGATATATCTCTCTCTCTCTCTGCCCGTTTTATTAAGTAATTAAAACATATTTTTAACCATATCCAATTTAATTCAAATGGCTTGTAGCCCCATTTGATTATATAGGATTTGAGAGCTTTACTGGGCGATTATCTTTCATATTATTCTTTTCCTACAAGCTTTATATTCTTCTTCTTCTTCAGCCTATATCAGTCCACTGCTGGACGTAGGCCTCCCCAAAAGCTTTATATTATAATAATTAAATAGCAGTGACATTTTATTTCGGATCTAGTTAAAAAATATTTCTTCTGCGTTATATATTCTTTGATCGTTGAGAACACAAACAACTTGATACTGGTTAGTCTGATTGTATAATAATAGGACCAGCAGCAGATGACTAGTTAATAGTAACTTCCAGACCCACTGAGGCTAAATACGTGAAACAGTAATTTTGCTTCGTAAGACCAAAGTAGTTAAAGTTTTTATCTTATTAATCCTTGGGAACATCCTTGTTAAAATAATGCTTTTATTGCTTTCCGTAAATGCAGATGAAGTCGCGGACAATAGGTAGTTTTATTAATCTGCCCCGATGAAGTAAGATTGGCAGCCTTCTTATTTATTGTGAACCTGGCTAACTGGCAGATGGGTCACCTTATGGAAAGTGGTTGCCATCGCTTATAGAAGTTTACTTAACCAAAGCCCCAATTCTACAATTATTATCTCGTCACAATCACCAGACACTTATCCATACTGGAACAGAGAAAGAATACAATGTCGCGCGACCGGGTGGCCTGTTGTAAGAGGCGAAGGAATAGCCCACTGCCAGGTGGTAGGGTACTTGGCCGTGTGTCCCCATAAAAACCTTGAGGTGTGTTCTGGCATTAGTGGTCTGGTTCCAGTCTCTTAAGAGCGCATCAGCGCATTTATAGCACCTTTGGTGTTGGAAATATCCATAGGCGATGATAACCGCTTTCTATCTGGAGGGCTGTCTGCCTGTCTGCTAAACTCGTGCAATAAAAAAGAACGGACCTCCCATTATATGGGATCTAGCTATGACACATGGTCTAGAATACGCCGACATAATATTCTTGATTTTTATTGCGGCAATAACGGCCAGGTTCCAGTCCCTCTTTAGGGAGCGACAGCACACTGATAGCACCCTTTGTGTTACAAAGTCCATTGGTTGTCTGGATGTCTGCTAAATATCGTCTCTATCGTAAGTTTGACTTTGGTATTCTTTTAATTACAATGGCGTGTCCGTGGCAAGCCACTCAACATTTATAAATAACTTAAACAAGTTAAAACTCGCGATAAAAGGGCCTTACTTATAATAATCTCGTTAAGAAAGAATTAGCCATCTCTTAAATAAGAGTTTCTTAAGCCTCTAATCAATGGCTGTTTCAAATAAAACTTGCCATCTTGCCTCTTAGCAGTCACTTAAACTACCTCTCGATGTTGGGTATTTTTGATAGTTATTTATGAGTTACTTTACCGCCACTTTTTATGCTTAAGAAGAGTTTATGGGTAAGATTTTCGTTAATCAGTTGCTGAGCAGTTTCTTAAAATTTAACAAACGATTAAAAGTAAGGTCATAAGTGTTTAAAATTTTGGTTCCTTTAATATTCATTTCGGCTAACCCCATTTCTGCTAATGGTATTGATAAATGTTTTCCACTATTATTCTACCGCGGCGATATCGACAAGATATTATGGATTTAGTAAAATACGAACTCCTTTATATTTCACGCCAATATTCAGTGAAACCTTTTATTATAACAATATTTTTATTATTACGCCCTTGAAGGACTATTATAGGTAGATTATTGAAATTGTAAGATAAATTTAGTATGGATTCATTAGATAGATACATACATATAATATCGTAGAAAATGCATACTAGGAAATAGGTATTTTTAAAACAAGAACGTGACTAGACGACTCTAGGTACCACTTTTGGATGGTTTTTTTACTCAAAACACGAATTATTCCAAACCGATTATAAATGTAAAATATTTTTTTATTATTATTTCTGAATAACACAATGTATGCTATTTTTTCCGATTACAACAGCTTTACAATAACAATTTAACAATATTTATAATAACATTATCTGTAAATGATAATATAAATTCGTAATTTCGACCTCAGAAACATTTTACTGTAACTCATAATATTCGCCCTCATAACGCCCTCCCCTTATCAATCAGAAAAGCGAAATCAATGACTACATTTAAACGTATGGTCACTGACCATTATTGAATCTTTGCCGACTAATGCGGGGACTTCCTACAGATCATTTTTTAACAACCTATGAATTCAAGGGGTTGTACTCGTATAATTAAGCTATTTTCTAGTCACCACAATCGCCCATTAGCCATCTGCTCATGCTTTCGGCGTCGAGTTCGACTTCGCCAATCCCGGTGAGTTGGGAGGCAAAGCGGTCAAGGGTTTCGAGCCTAGACTCTACCCCGGCATTTGCTCGGATTTTTTGAACCACCGTAATGTCGGCGGCTCACGTTGGTCGATCAGCGCTTTACGGTGACTTTCACGTATGTACTCGTGTTGGCTTCATCAGCAGCATGGTCGGCCAGTCTTAGTGTCTGATGGCCTGTTTGCGACCTTAACACGGCCCTAACCGGGCGTATAAGGTCACAACCGCCTTTGATTTATGCACTTATTGAGTACACTGTTATTCGTCTCAAATCGTGCGATGGGCAGCGGCATTTCTACCTGACAACTATCATTAGCTTTTGGCCAATTTAAATAATATAAACATATTATTTAAATTTTATAGGTGGCAGAGGCATGCTGGAATCAATGACCTTGATTGCAGCTCTTAGGGTCGCTCGGTGTAATACCATGCTTCCCCAGAACATCGGCGTGAAACGACTTTCCTTGAACTAATCGTGTCTCGTGCAAGGAGTAAGACTTTCGAAGATCCACTGCCCCTTCTCTATCGCATTGAAGAGAGTGACCCGTATACGATGAAGGTTTGAGATGGAATGCTCCTCCGTCTCAAAGGAAGATCTTCCAGCGAGGCTACAGTTATGCCTCGCATGCCTAGGCCCATCTTTTATTGTTGGAATCCATCAATTATTGTACAGCGCTATCTATTAGCTTGTAAGTGTTCCACTAAACCATGATCCCTAACCCGTCACACTATTCCAATTCCATATCCCGTTCACTCTATCTCATGCTTCCTGTTTGATCTGTTGACCTCATCCTCCTATCCTATTTCCTCCATCCCATCCTAAAGATTGCCAACGCATTGGCTCCACTTCTAGTGTTGCAACATCTCTTGATCCACTATAACCACTTTCCATCAGCTGGGTCCTCTGTCCGTTTGCCAGTTTCACAATAAAAATATTATATATATTATTCTGATTTACAAGCTACATAATTATAGGACTATAACATTTCATTAAAATCCGTTCATTTGTTTCTATCCATCCTCACAAACTTTCTTCCTCAAAGTTTATATTAAACTACAACATGTTGCTAAGTTTTATAGATACAGTATATTTATGCAGGTAACCTTTTTTCATGGTGCCGTAGCCACATTTATAAACCAGTAGACATTCTTTGCCACTGCAAAACCCTATACATAAACCGGTACCTGTGGTTGGTTTTTTTATTTATACGTCCATTTTTGCCAACGCTTTTTAGCAGATTCAAAAACGATACTCAATCTCTAAATCAATATCATAAATTAATTATTTTCTACTTTTTGCTTCCCCAACAAAAACGTCTTGTTCTTCAAAGTAACTACGTGTTCTTTCTTTTATTAAAAACGATTACAACGAGCTAGTCCGCTTTTATTTTCCTTATTTTTAAAACCGGTCTCCAGTTTTATCATCTTAATAAACAGGATCAAGGTATGAGACTAGACACGAAGTTTATGAACATTATATAATAAGACACCACGAGTACATTGTAAGACCTTCAAAATGATTCCGGTGAATGTCGTCAGTTCCAAACTTTGATAGAATATAAATAGATGAAGTAAAAAACTAAAACCTCTTTTAAATATTTGCCTTTAAAAGACATATCAAAACATCAATATAATGCTATGGCTGCATTCAAAAGGTTAAGAATAATATTAGTGTTGTTATCGTTTTTAATATAGTTATTACACTGTGCATAATACAGGGATCCTTTCCTTTAAATTTGAGTACTTTGCGGGATTTTGCGCATATCTGCTCTTGCGTAGCCCCGACTGGAATCAGTACCCGGGAGACGCATACGCATCTTTCTCCCTCTCTCGTTCAGGGCCTGCACTAAAATGGGCGTCGAAGAGTTCCCGCGGCTGGCTGCATAAATGTTTCGCAGCTAGGAAGAGGAGCCGACCCGGGACCCCGTCGAGACCTGGTGTTTCCCCCTGTCCCGGAGCCGCTCCAATTAAGGCTTATAGCAACGACAACGTCCATGAGGATTTTTCGGTACTTATTTTAATACTCGGTTTTAAATTATAAAATGTTTTCATATCAATAATTTGGAAGCAATTTGGTGGGTTTTTCCTTAACTTAAAACGCCTATAGAATTATTAAGAATAAATCACGTTAAGTCTCATATCATGAAGATTTATGGTATTTTTTTAAAAATTAATAACCAGTAAATACAAATGAAAACTAGTTTCGTTTGCATCACACTTTCGACCTTTTGCGGCAACAGGGGCCTTAAAAAGGTTATTATTACACTACGCTGATTTTCATTCAGTTTGTCTAAATCATGACCACGCCCAATCTACAAAATGGATGGATCAAGGTGTTATTAACATGAAATTTGGTTTTGGCAAGATTCAAAAGTCTTAGTTATAACGCTCATAACCACTACAGAATCCTTTATACTGTGTAATCTTACACGTTCTTGAGGCCGATGATTGCATTTAAAACAATGTTTTTATTATGATGATTTTTTTAGCTAGAAGTGTTGCTGGGGAGCAGCTTCTTGCCGCTTCTTCTCCTTTAAACAACGATAACACGTTGCAAAGCGGTTTAAAGGAAGTTAATTTAAATTTTGACTTACAAGTATGTAAGACTTTCATTAAGTGTCCTCCAGTGGCATTTATCTATAATATTACAAAATTCTAAACATGCCATGTCTGCACATTGAAAGTATTAAAAAATCACTGCTAAAAATACGATCCAATGTTTTTTTTAATTCTTGTCTGTTTATCAGAGATTCGTGTTAAAACTACTAGGCAGATTTCGATACGGTTTTCGCTGATCGACAGAAAATTCTTAGACTTAAAATCTGCGTTACTTTTTATCCCGATAATCGCATGGGAATTTTTCTAGGACTGATTTAAAATCTGGTTAGATTTAAAAAACGTATTCCAATGTGATTTTTTTCACTAGTCCGATAGCAAATTTTATGAAATAAAATGAGTGATAATTTTATACCGGCAATCCTACGGGAATTTTCCCGGGAGCAATTTGAAATTATTCGTATGCATTAAAATTTGTTTATTCCGACACCAGTTCCACTAACACGATAGATTACGTTCTCTTTTTAAATATTGCGATGCTTTGTGTCCCGGGAATCCCACGGGAATTTCAAGTCAAGCGAGGACGAAGATGCGGCCATATTCTAGCTTGAATAAAAACTTTTGATTTTGAATTTGGTAAGTTATATTTTTCTAACAAATATAATATTAGACAAAGATAGTTTAAATATTTTTTTGAATCATTACATTTATTGAATTGTAGATATAAACAACCTGAAAGAGTTAACTTGAGACTTCGCCCGGATGACGCAAGCGCGAGGTACTAACGCACCGATGGCGAGAGCGGTAAGAAGGCGGGGGTCGGGAGGGGAGCGCGCATTCCGCTCAAGTCTCAAGTTAACTCTTGCGGAAAGTACATTAACAATATAGTTTAATAATAGAGAACAATTTTAATAATACAATGTAATAAACAGTAACATTTTTGTACTGTGAATTAGTCTTCACAGTTTAGATTTCTCGCTATGTTGTTCAAGAACATATGTTTAGTGGAAGTAGTTCATTGTTTGATATGTTATCACTTGTCCAATGCCCAAACCCTTAGTGAAGAAATTTAATATCAACGAATATCTGAGCCAAGCCATTTCTAATCTTTTGCAATCCCAATAACTCCACAAGCAACGCGATATCCAGCGTTGCCAGTGATCTTTGAATGAGGATGATCAGAGTGCCCATGGTCATCGCGTTGTGAGTGCAGGACCAAAGCCCTGCCAAGGATATTATATCTGCCATGGAGTGCTAATATATGGTCATAAATATGCACTTTGGCTGTGTTGTTGACGTTAAACTCGACGTTATGCAGATCACCAGCATGACGATTCTTGTCACAGGGATGTCCGTGTTCGTTCTGGAAAAAACAGTCAATAATTAATACATTACATTGACGTAAATAAGTCGTAGCTTAGTGGTTGTTGCAAGTGTCCCAAACTCAAAAGGGCCTGCCAAGCCACGTTGGACAAGATGGCGAGTATACTGTCCCTTTACCCTACAATGGGAGGCCCGAGCCTAGCAGTTGGATGTTTATAGTCTGTTACTATATTATTATTTCATGTATTTATTTATTTTCAAAATTATTAATATTCCTTTTTTATTGCGCGAGTTCTGCAGACAGACAGACGACCCACCTAGCGGTTACTATCGCCTTAAGAGAGTGGAACTTGACCCCTAATGCCGAAACACAACTCAAGATTGTTATGGTGGCATACTCTAGATGTGGTAGCATCTAGACGGGTAAGCTACCACCCGGTTCTGGGCTGTTCTGTTGCCTCTTACGACTGGTCAAACGGCCGCAGGAAATTGTATTCTTTCTCTGTTCCTACACGTATATGTATATTAATGTATAACAAGCTAAACTTACAGCCAATCGGAAAAAATAGTATTTTAAAGTTAATTTATCAACAACTTTAATGCCCTTACAACATCTTTATAACGAGGTGTAATCCGTCGCAGACATCCTACTGCCCAGTGATAGCAGCAAGGTACTGTTCGACGGCATGCTCGGACTTTCCAAGTAAACCAGCTCGGTGTTCCATCGCAACGCCGTAATGTCAGAGTTTTGGTAGCCAAAGACTCTTCCGATAATCGTGAAGGTGTCCCCTTTTCGTACAGACTGTTGTGCCTTCACTGTGTACTTCACAAGTCGCGCGTGCAGGAATACATCGCAACGTTATCTCAGGATCTTTATTGGAGCTTTGATTCCCCGTCTCATCCAAGGCCTTTGCCAGGCGGAAGGAGTTGATGACCTATACTCCACCTACATCAGTGTTAGTGACTGCACCCAAACGCTTCTTTATAGCGTTCTTTTTTAAAACATTACGATTAGCTACATTCGTTACTAATTAGTAGTAGCAGTATATATATATATATATATATATATATATATATATATTATGAGTTATTGGTTATTCTTTAACGTCATTAACAATGTTGCATATCAAATAACACATTAAAACTTTTTACGATTTTAAATAAAATAAAAAAACTTTAAGCAACGACTGATAAAACTTTTTCGTCTGTCGGAGAACCTGAACTAAAAAGCTCATCCTCCATTTCTTGCTTAAGGCTAAAAGGCATAATTTAGTGTAACATAATTATTACAGCGCCATCTACCACAAAGCGAACTTTCTACAAGTACATAATTATTATTTATAGCATAATTGAATAAATTATCTACAGCTAGATTATGAGCCGACTCTCTCAAACCCGACATATGTATATGTTCAACACTTCACTCGATTGATCGCATAATTTGTTGCACATATATACCTAAATTATTCTTTTGTAAAATTATGAAACTAAATAAGATCAAATTAAATCCATTATTAACTAATTCAATTCTGAGATTAATCTTTGTATAGATATATAACTAGGGCTTTATTTGTAAGGAAATTTCGAAAATATTTAAAAATTTCTATTAAAACTGGAAAAAAGTTGAATAAAAGATTAAGTTTGGAGAAAACGAGATTCGTACGGTGACAAATAAGTTCCATTCAAATGAACGAAATCTCATCCGGGCATAGCGATTATTTAGTAAGCACAAAAGAAATAAAAAAATATGAACTTTCATCTTTGGAGAATTAGCGTGCCCCCAAATAAGAAGCGACTAAAAAGGCCTGAGTATAATCAACCAGCGGCCCGCATCGAGTACCTAAGAAGGTACCATTGCAATACGACGTCAACGCCTGTGCACACGTAGATACAATCATTTATGAACGGCCCCCTACTACGATATCAAGGATTCTTAAATTGAATATATTTTCACACAATTATGAAGCGAGAATAGTACTTACGTTATCGGGATTAAAATGAGCGCCAGTCGAATTGCATCCGTTGCTAATATCACCATACTCGTAGATAGTCAATCCGTATTCACCAGGAGTCATACCAGTAATTTCACCTTCGAAAAGGATCTTATCGTCTGGCATCACAGTGATGGCAATGACACCTTGGACATTTTCCCCCGCTAGGACAACTGAAGCATGGCGTGGGGGCTGCAAAAATATATGCCAGTTATAAATTATAATTCAAAAAAATATTTTTTGAGTTATAAATACCCTATTTATAACTCAAAAAATATTTTAACTAACACGACTATATATATATATATATATATATATATATATATATATATATATATATATATATTTATATATGTCACAGAACGGCCTCGTTCTCACGACATCTCCTTTAGTTATTGCAGGTTTAGTGGGCGTCATCAGGATAAAACCCTCATACTTCCAACTTCAATACTTTCTTTAAAATACTCCATTGTCCAACTCGGCCATCAACCAAATGTGCCACAAAAACTCCTCAGTCTACCCAAGTAGATATTACTCAAAGTATAGAGGGCGCTGAACCCGCTCTAGACATGCTCTGCTCTCATTGGTCGTTTATTAAATTACAACATTCATAACTTTTATTAGGTTAGAACGATCTTCAAGTTATAGAAACATTTAACAAATGTAATTAAATTAAATTAAGAATTTTAGAAGTAATCAAAATGTTAACAAATGATATTGTGCGTTATACATCCAGTCAATAATACATCCAATTATAACTTCCCTCCGACATATATATATATATATATATATATATATATATATATATATATATATATTAACCTATATATATATATACATATATATAGATTATTTATTTATATAATTATTTAGTGCTTACCAAACCTAGTTAAGAGCTTCACGTCGCAAAGATGAAAATATGTTGTATAGATAGTTATGTGTTTCCAATAAAACAACCAAGGTAGTCTTTAAGGTAGATCAACTCTAGGCGATGGTAACCACTTTCCATTACGTGGGCCGTCTGCCTGTCTGCTGTTCTCCCGCAATAAAAAAAAATAAAACTCTAAAAACATATTATGCTTCGGTGGTTCGCCTATGATATACGTAAGGCTGAGTACCACGTCCCCACAGGAACCATGATGTACTTGTAGGTGGTACGTAAACCTCCTCAACGTCTAGGAAGGTGATGATTGAACGTGAATTAGTTTATCCATGCAAGAATGAAGAAAGAACACAATTTCCTATACTCGGGCAGTCTGTCGTAAGAGACGCTAAAACAACCCATACCCAGGAAGTAAGAGCCTTTGTCAGACTAGATGACTACCAAGCCCTGGTCTAAAGTAGGTTGTTATGTGAACTACCTTGAGTTGTGTTGTGGCATTATTGGCCAGGTTCCAGGCCCTTTAAAGAGCGGCAGCACATTAGTAGCACCTTATGTGTTACAAATGTCCATAGGCGACAGTAACCGCTTTCCACCAGGTGGGCCGTCTGCGTATCTGCTGAAGTCATGCAATAAAAAAGGTACTTGCGGGTCTATGAACTTACAATAATTTAGAACTTTTTAAATCCTTCAAAAAGTCAATAGATTTGAAAGGAGCAATAGCCCATATTCTAGATGAGATCTAGCTAGGCAGAAAAAAAATAACTTTTACTACAAAAAAGACTTACCGGAATATGCTCGTTGACCTCTTGAATGCTATTCTCGTGACCATGACCCACATGAGTGTGACATTCATGGGTATTATCCTCACGAGTATGAACCTTATGAGTGTCATCTACATGGGTATCTTCCTGGTGAGTATGGTCCTTATGAGTGTTATGTTCATGATTAGTATCCTCATGAGTATGACCCTCATGAGTATGACCCTCATGAGTATGACCCTCATGAGTATGACCCTCATGAGTATGACCCTCTGGAGTATGACCCTCATGAGTATGACCCTCATGAGTATGACCCTCATGAGTATGACCCTCTGGAGTATGACCCTCTTGAGTATGACCCTCTAGAGTGTGACCCTCTTGAGTGTGAACCTCTTGAGTATGAACCTCTTGAGTATGGCCCTCTAGTTTATGACCCTCTTGAGCATGGCCCTCTTGAGTATGGCCTTCATGATTGTGAACCTCTTTATGAACCTCTTTAGTATGACTCTCATGAGTGTGACCCTTGCAGTCATTAGCTGTTACCGCAACGGCCAGCAAGAGTAGGTAATATAAACACTTCATTATTAGAACCTGTAAAGAATTTAAAATTCTCATATACGATATTCATAATATCAATTTAACAATGGCAATAATACACATAAAGAAAGATACTTTAGCCTGTTATGAATCATCAAAGGTAGAAGAAACGCAAAATATATTTTTAAATAATATATATAATTTTTTTTAATCGATTCGTTAATGTTTGATGTCTTATATCAATTCCAATTCTTAATTGTATCATCATTGATAATTTAAGTTCTCACTAAAATCAGTTTGACAGATGTCAAATGTAGCTTTATAAAACGGGCGACCTATATATTTATTTATTTAATTTGTTTGGGAAACATACAATAATTAATATTCTTAAATATAAAACACAAAATTAATTCATACATCAATAAAGTTTCCACTATAAAATAATTTATATAATAAAATTAAAAATTAGCTCAAACAGTTAATTACAAAAAGACAGTTGTTAAATAAAATGTCTATTTAACAACTGTCTCGAAGAACAAATCTAAAAATGAAGTATAAATTGCATATACGAGTATATAGTATTTATCTATGATTCCAAAGTCCTACATCGACATTAACGTTATGTCTCGGATCAACACTTAGACATAAATATTCTCGTTTCCGGGGGTTAAATAAATACCTATATCCAAAAAGATGGTAAAATAAAATTGATACCACGGTCACATTTCTTTGGTTCTGCCTTTGCAACTCACTACGAAAGTCATGGAAACGAGAATAAAGAGTCCCTGGCATTATTAGTTTATGTATAAACCACTACTCCAATATAAATACAAATATGACATACTCCCACCTTTAATTGAAACCTAAAACAAATACATAATATGTGATAAAAATGTAATCATAAAGATATTGTCTTGATTTTGAATAAATCTACGATGAGACATAATTTCTTAAATAATTAATTCTGATATTGAGATAGAAAGAAGTATGAATTTTGAAGATGACCAACACCTTACCTTAGACAGTCTGCTGGTGAATAATCCCACTTACATACAATGTAATTATTTTTCCTTACACCTATATATACGAAAATTAAACGTCGAACTGACCTAAGATTAAAAACGTCTACGCAGATACGTCATTATATTATATTTTATGTACAGAAAAATGGTGCCCATTTTTATATATTATACTGTTACGTGTTGCAGGACTCGAATTAAAATGCCATTAGAATTACTATAAAATTTATCAGAACTATAAAAACACGTATAGCACTGGTACAAATATAACTAAACACAAGCAGTGCAAACGTAATGCACGATTCAATAACACGCGCAAAATCCGTCACTTACGTCTTGCTTCGCTTGTGACTAACGCTAGACTGCCTCACCCCTCCAATCGGGAAATTGCTTTATACTGTACAAATACAATGTGTTTACCGTGTAAACTGAATTTTCCAAGAATCACACCTGCCTAATGAGTACCATAAAGATTAAAATACATAATGGGCTGTTTTTCCAATCACAAATTTTAAACACAAAGTAAACGAAAGAAGACAGTCAAAAACAGTTTCAATGTTATTAGCTCGAACGCCTGCGGGTAATAAATGTGCTTTGTTTACAGATATGCAAGTGGCCCAAATTATAACAACACAATAAAGCATAATAACAGACCGCATATGGAGTATTGCTCATATCTATGGACCCTCGGAACACACGCTTTCCAGACTGACACCCTCGATTCCATTCAGCGTCGCGCCGCTCGTTGACGATCCCGTACTAACTGGCGGTTTAGAACCGCTTAACTTTCGGAGAGACTTTGCATCCCTCTGTGTATTCTACCGTCTGTACAACAGGAGTATTCCAAGGAATCATTTGATCGGGTGTCAACTTATACAACCGCTTTGCTCGCCAGCGACGGGTGCTTCAGACCCATGTTCCTGAGCTCCCCGATTAACTACGCAACGGTTCTCTAGAATATTCATCCGCACAATACAATGATCTAGAGCGAACTTCCCGCCACAGTTTTCCCATTGCGCTACGACATGGGGTTTTTTAAGAAGGGCATTATAAAACTTCTTAGAAGTCGGCAATGCATTGACGGTAACCACTTTCTTTCAGGTGGGCCATCAACCTGTTTGCCTCCCAGGTAATAAAAATAAAATAAATAAATAACATCCCATAAGCGTCTCCACTTTTAGAGCGAACGGACAGTAATATATCACGCTATTTGTTTCCGATGCAGATTAATTAGTTTGACTGATCGCTTATCCGTTTGTGCAGGTTTGCTCATGATGATTTTCCTTCGCCATTAGCACGTGATAACTGTAACAATATGAATATTTAGTCAGAAAATTGCCTAGTCTATTTCAAATCAGAACTGTATGAGGGCAATAATCATCCATTCTCTCCATCCCAGCTTCCTATTCCAATCCCCTATGCCATCCCTTCAATCCTTTTCTTCTATTCCAATCCCCTATGCCATCCCCAGGACTGATAACGCGTTGGCTCCACCATCGATGTAGCAAACCTCTATGGGCGACGGTAACCACTTTCCATGAGCTGGGCCGCCAGCCTATTTGCCAGCTTCTCAATAAAAAAACTAAGTTATAATATTTCATTCATAGAAGATCATTGTACACTAACTAAAGAAAATATTTCCTTCTGCGTTATATATTCTTTGGTATTTAAGACTAAAGCCAATACAAAAAAAAAACTAGTTCGTATGATGAAGGATAATAGGACCAAAACACGAATAAACAAAGTCGTGACTTATAGGAGCTAAAAACGTAAACAAGTAATTATTATTTATCTTCAGAAAACAAAAATGGGTAAAGTTGTTTAATTAGACGTCGAATACCTATTTCGAAAAACCCAAACATCAATTTTGATCCTAATAAATTTTGCTCGGTTATTAAGGCATAGTTGTTTAATGCTAAAAAAATTAACTTTCTTTCAAATCGGTCAATCATTTCATTCCTCCCAAAAGGGAGACATGGAGTTTTGGACCTAAAAAATGTTATCAATTGAAATATGGCTTAAAAAAGATTTATATTTTCCTATTATAAAATGTAAAACATATACCTAAATTCTATTTAAAAGACTTGAAATCTCAAAAATAAGGCCACAAGTAAATTTATAGGTTACTACTACTTACATAATTAATAATGTGGAATTACTTACACCAGACGATTCATTATAAAAATTATCAATATGTATAATATTATAAAATTCTAAACATATACATAAAAAACAAATGGAATAGATTAACGATGGAAACACGACGCAATTCTTTTAGATTTCTTGTCTTTTTCTTCGGGGTTCACGTTAAAACTACGAGGCTGATTTCACTGGGATTTTCACTGATCGACAGCAAATTTTATATTATAAAATGTGTAGTATTTTTTGTGTCAAGCATCCCGCCGGAATTTACCCGGAAGCGGTCTATAGTTGTTCGCGTTCATAATAATTAGCTTATTCCGACACAATTTTCAATAAAACGATAGCTGCGGTACTTTGTGTCCCGGGAATTTTAAGTCAAGCAAAGACGACGCGACCATATCCTAATAATTACTTATAATAATAACAAAAAACTAATTCAATATAGTGTAGACAACTGCACAGCAAAGCATAATAGAAACTTCGCAGCCGACCTGATTTGAAGTACCTAATACGTAATGAATGACATGTGGGCAACCTGACAGAATTGATTTACTAATAGGTATAAACAATAGACCACTACCGATCCTTGTTATTCTGCTCATAGTATTGAACAAAAGATCAAATAACAAATCGGAAAAGTTCTTCAACTTATGATACCACATCACACGAATGAATTGCGAACTGCATCCGATGCACGAGTCTAGGTTATTTTCCACTACAACTCTTTTTCAATGTTCCATTTTCCTACTTCAGTGTGAAATAGATTGAAGTGATATCTTGTAATTTATTATAGTTTAATAGATCAATACTTATTCAATATAATGTTCCAGTTATAACATTTTTCTTCATAATCTTTGTCCAGCCATGACTTGTGTCTTGAGAACCTTATAGTCTATGAATGGGATAGACAAAATTATTTCAACCCCATAAAGACACAAGCCTGCGTATTCTCTGCCAAGAGACACCCATACTTGGTGCTCGTCTTCCTCTTGACCGTTTCAGATGGTCAGGAGGTGGGGGCTTTGAGGGTAACCTCTTTGCTCCGGCTTCTATTCGACGGGCAACCTGTCGATGGCGGGGTTTGTAGCTGTTGGAGCCTTTCCTCATAACAGTAGTCTCTCAACGGCTCTCGTTAGAAAGTCTCCGGCATCCGATGGCCATTCGTTGGCGTTCGGTGGCTACTTCGGGCTTCGGGTGCACACCTAGAACCCCCATTCGTACATATTAGTTCCAAGGGAAACTTCACCTAGCTAAGAAGATTACTGGAATATTGCTGTCGATATTGTGAACATTGTACAGGTAGCCCTTTTGCGATAACAGTATTTTTTTAAGTTTTTGCGCCTAGGATACATAATTATTAGTACATTAATAAAACAGATAATAGTAGTTTTATCCAAATAAAAATACATAAATATATTTAAAGATAAACTTGACTAAAATAATCAATTGCAGTCAAGATTTTTGTTTATATTTTAGTCGTAAGGTTTTGTAATGATGGTAATTTGCTTTGTGCATCAATAAATTTTAAGAAATACATTTTAATGATTCTCAATATTTTATTTTATTTTTACTTTTATTTCGACGTTTCGGCCAGTTTTCAATAGCCGATCACAAAGTCAAAGATGTCAAGTGTCAATGAGTAATTTTTGTTTGTGGTTATTCTTTACACTATGAGAGCCTAACATGATTTACCACAGCTTCGCTTAAGGGATAAATTATCCCAGCGTGGGCGTAACTACGTTCTAAGTCTCACGCTCTTCCTGCCATAAGCGCGGGGCACATGGGAGGAGGGTGGTTTTAGTGAAGTATTGAGTGTCTTCGAGTGTCCACATAAGCCGGCGATTTGACTCTAGTGCTCCATTCGTGGATCTCACCTCTCGTCGCTTTGGTCTTATCCATAGTAAAGGACCCGATAGTGTGCGAAATACATTTCCCCCGCCTGATAAAAAGGACAGATTACGTTTGTATAATATCTAGGTCAGTAACACGAAGCAACCAATCTATGAGTGTGTCTATTGTGTCGCCATGATTAAAAATAAGCACGCTGTGATAGAGGCAAGCGCTTGTAAATAGACTTTTTCCCGATTTCCTATAGAAAATTCATTCATAGTTGGTACTCCCAATCCTGAATAGAACCAATTTCGGCATCGCCGTTGTTAAGTGATTTATGTACTTTACCAATAACATGTGATTTGACGGGTTATGAGTTTTTATTCAATAAGCTATAATTGATTCCGTTCTATGTACTTTTGCTTTACAAATTTTCATTACTTTTAGAAATAAAGAAAAACAACTATTAACTTTTAAAAAATACGACGCTATACATAAAAACACATCATACATTCACAAATTTTTTACACAAAAAACATATATAATATAATAAATACTAAGGCTTGTACGTTGAGTTTTTTAGTCAACGAGGTTGACAACTCAGCATTGTGCTGTATCGGTTTTTTTTTAAATCCCGATATAGCGCTGGTTTTTTAGTGCCAACCTCCATACACTTAACCCAATAACATCTCTATACATATCGAGGGCTTCGTAACAAATGGGCGTATACGCACAATTACCATTTTTGCACTTTTGATAACATTATGAATATATTTTACTATGATATGCCCGTGATTCCGTCCACTCTTGACTGAAAGTTCTCGCAAGATACCCGGGACACAAAGTACCGCACGATTTAAAAAATAATATAAGCCATCGTTTTAGTAAACACTTGTTGAAATAAGCTAATTATTATGCACCCAAACAACTAGAAATCGCTCCTAGGAAAATTACCGCCGGATTCCCGAGATAAAAAATATTATATATTTTATTACATAAAATTTCCCATCGATCAATACCAGGATCAAAAATAGTGCAGATTTTAATTCTAAGAATTTGTTGTCAATCATCGAAATAACAAGAGCGAATAGACAAGAAATCTAAAAAAATGCATCGTTTTCTCTATTGTTCAGTTTAGTGTATTTCAGGTTTTTTTTAATAGCTTCAATTTTATACTATTATTGATTACAATATAAATAAATAATACTTGCACTTACACTTAAATAGAAAACTGACAAATATAATCGTTAAATTATACAAAATAACAAGTTTTGAAATAACATGGTTCTTAAAATAAACCGTTATTACTAGCGTTGCTAGTTTAACCATATTTTTCAAATTGTGCACATTACACTAATAATTACTATTATGCAGGTGTCTTTGTTTGGATGTTTATGTTTCTTCGTCCTTCATAATCAAGTTCAGTGAATAATAATCAAAACAACAAACAACTTTTTATCCAAAAAATGGAATTGCTAAGTGGGATACGGTCTCGAAAGTCACGCGAGCGAAGCCACGTGGAAAGTTCCAGTGTATCTAATAAAGAGGAAAACTACAGTAAATCTAAATATAAACATAATAATAAACTTTAGATATAAAATTAATTACATAAATCACGTGAAATCTGTCCTTGAGTTTTTGCCGCATTAAAACAAAATAGCAAAATTATTATTTCAATGAAATTCTTGGAATCTCCACCAAAAAGTTTTTATTGTGGCTGATGAAGATTTTTTACTGGCCACAATATACTATTTTTGAATATGGAACATTGCAGTTCTTTTGTTTTTTTTTTTGTTTGTGTATTTTTCGCATCTATTAAAATCGTCGTATATTTTATTTTATAATTAAAATATTTTTTTATATTCCACAACAAATTGATATTTAAAGAAGTGCTTTAGAGAAACGTTATTCTTTTATTTATAACTGGAGTACTGCAAACAGGTCGACGACTTACTTGATGGTAGGCGGTTACCGTAGCCAATAGAACTTTGCCTCGAAGAAATTTTGTGACACACTTTTTAATAATAAAAAAATCAATGCTCTCAAGGTTTCAGTACTCTTCTACTCTGAACATGAACTATATAATAATATATATAATAAACCTATAACCTGAGTATGGCGATCAGAGTTATTTCATCCTCTGATCAACGGCTTCTTATGTTTAAGCAGCCAAATGGTCACCTACATAACTCGTGATTTTTTTAGTATTTGCCGCAATAAAATAAAAATTACCATTTAAACAAAATAATAAATAAGTTACACTCATTGCTATTATGATTATAGTACTGCCCTACTCTATGAGTATAACAATCAGCATTTATAAATAGAGTTTTTGTCAGGAACTGAAAGGAAATGTTGTCTCTGCAGTGTTATTTTCTAAAGATTTGCAAAATTACTCTAAAATAAACAATAGTTGTAGGATAATGATAGTTTTTGAGTAGTAATGATGTGTTTTTGTGAGAAATGTGAACTGTATGGTCAAATGTGGCTTTTCGAGTTGTCAGAACTTCGTTGAATGGCTTTAGTTGATAACCTACAGTTCAGCTGAGCTATACATATTGTATTTATACATATAGGATTATATAGGATAGGATTTATTAATTTCTGAAATAAATGAATTATTATTATTATAGGCTTCAGGAAATGAAGAAACGATATTGTAATCTAAGATCCAGCTTAAAGGCCTAGCTGCCAAGCCATAAACCTAGACAAATAATTAATAAATACGTCATCCAAATAAGTGCTCATCCATCTGTCAGCACTGAAATAGTTTGATTCAGTGAGCTTAAGAATTATAAAACCCGACAGCACACAAAATATAAACCTTTGATTATAGAGGTTATATACATATCAAATATATAAACTGTAGCAAAATACAGCAATCAGCGAAAAAGTAAATACACAGAATCATAGTTACGAACCATGTGTATCTATTAATTTATGGTTGACATTCGAAGCCAATTTTATCCAATGATTGGTCATTACAACTTTTATTCGTCACGAAATCGAATACAAAATCAGTTTTATTTTTTATTCAATCTGTTCGCGGGGCATGTGCAAATAAAAGCAATTTCCAATTTACATAACCCCGTACCGCGCGCCGCTGCAGGATAGTTGCTATCGATTCAAATTCAAATGGAGGCCTGGAATCAGTGCTGAAAAATTGATCTGCGGGTGCGTAAAAACAGTGTGAACGTAGAGCAGTTTGTTAATTTATGACTGGTTCCTACATTGGACATCCTACTACTTACTGACATTACTTGTAGGGGGTGTGGTTGTCAGTTTGTGCTGATTCGTGTTTTTAAACGTTATTCAAAAATAATACTACGGATGATGGCGCGTGCACTAAAATACATGAGATCAAGAAGCGAAACAAAATGGCCGCAGACTATCTCCCGCGCAGGAAGTTTCACACCGCGCTCGTAGACCCTATATCGTAGTGCTGATGGAAAACCTCTGATGGGAGCTTATTCTAAATCTCGGAGGTGCGTAAGAGAAACGCTCGTTATAATCCTGGTTCTTTCTTGTTTTAAATTATTTCTGAAGTATTATGTTATGATACAAAATTTTCTATCCGTGCAGGTATGGAGAAAGAATACGATCTCCTGCGACCGGGTGGCCTGTCGTAAGAGGTGACAAAACAACCCACAGCTAGGTGGGAGGGTATTGGCCCGACTGGATGGCTACCACCCCTGGTCTAAAGCAAGTGCATTTGTAGCATCTTTGGTGTTACAAAGTTCCAGAGGCGAACGTAACCGATTTCCATAAAGTTGGACGCTTGCCTGTCTGCTGAACTCATGCAATAAAAAAAAACTTTTCCATTTAATCATAACAATATAGTTTTATAAGGATAATAGGTAACAAAAATTTCGTAAATGTGAAATACCCATATTACTTTAACTACACTTTTTATGACAAAAGTTTAATTCACGGCAACATTATTACAAGGAAAAATCATTTCTTCTGCAATTAGCTTCATCATACCTACAATCTAATTAGGGTTGCCAACCTTATTATAACATATATTATTGGCTAAAATATCTTACTATATTTTAGCCAATTGTATTATATATTATAGGAAAATACTATAGGAGTACGAAATGTACTATATTTTCATCGCGTTGAGCTTTTTGTTCAGATATTCATAATTATTTTAACAATAATTGAACTTTGCTGGCTAATAGCAAAACGTAACAATGAATAAATGTGTATTGTTTTTTTCTATAACTAAATAAAAAAATTAAAAAACTATATTTTCTTCAAAAGAAGGTGACAACCCTAAATCCAATCCAACTGACACAGCCTGCGACTTGTTTTGAGTGGTTTTTTTTTATTTGATTCCTTTTAAGCTAGGCGCAAACGACATCTACCGATGGCCAGAGACTTGTAGTACACACGCTTTTTCATACATTTTTTAGAGACTCGCCGCGCACGTGTGGTCGCCATGCACCAGTGACTATGGTCGATGGCCCGTTTACGCGCAGCCTTACTTGTATGTAGATACTTATTTCATTTTATATTTTTATAGCAGAAATACAGCAGACAGGCCCACCTCACAGAAAGCAGTTACCATCGCTTATGACTCTGAATGACTGCCTCAAAGGAATTTTATCCGATGGGGGCTATGGAAAAACCTCAGCGGCTTACTCTTTCCAAATCCTCATGGCACGCGAGCAAACGTTCTTGAGAACCGTTGCTTACATGGGCGAAACATCTCAAGGAAGTAGGGATTAGAACCCAGCCGATGGTGAGCGATGCGGTGTTAGAAAGAAGACGCAGGCACCATTCTGGGCAGTTCCTCGAAATACTCCCCGTTATACAGTCAGTAGAACATGCAGACAGACGAGAAATCTCTTCAAAATCCAAACGTATATAGACTATCTGTGAGTACGTCAACAACGCGAACGGCTCGACGTTGAATACAGTCCAGGGGATTAAGCTGCTTGGGGGTACTCCAGCCGAAAACTGTGAGCAGTACGTACTCCATATGTGGCCTCACCTGGACCTTTAATATGTCGATCGACGGGATATAGCTACTGTATACTTCTATTTAAAATTATTTCATTTGATATATATCTCAACTTTAACGTTCCGGTTAATTTTGTGCGTAATAATTTGCCACTAAATATATTTTATTTCTGTTATATTACCTTTTATTTCTAGTTCGAGCAAGCAGTTATTTAAATAATATAACCAGCGTGATTTCGAACCATTTAGGATCAGTACTTCGGAAGCTAAGCGGTGTACAAGGCATTTCTTTATGACCACTTGTATAATGTGGCCTAATTATGGCGGCGTGTTACATAATCAAGATTTTATTCTCTAAAATCTGCAACTAGCTTTCTGCATCAATTTCAGAGATTTATTCATGTATATTAGCTGTAGGTTTTCCATCACTAAATAAATAATTTACGTTGCGCCACGTTAAAAAACATCGTCGGTGACGCGCTGGAGGTTTTCAGTCGGCGCGGCGCTGCTGGAGTGACAATTTCAGGCTTTTTAAATTATTCTATATAAATCGACTCCATCTGTTTGCTTGGTAAAAAAGACACAAACACGAACAAACCGGGAATGAATAGGTTAACAGTTTAATTAACCGTTATAAAGAGTCGAGGTTTTAAAGAGAGGCGGTTCTCAACTTGGTCTGTATTTTTTTAAATACCAAAATTGCTTATAAATATAGTGTGGAAATAGTTTACAACTCAACCAATGTCTTGCTACTGTACCCGCCGCGTGCAAGTGGCGCTAGCGGCGCAAATGTCGAGTGTATACTCGTTCAACCTATCTATAAAATCTATGCGACTAATGAAGATGAAAAAATCTATTTGTGTTCATTTGACTGTCCACTCCCCTGTTGTAAAAATTGACTAGGTGCGTGGCAGTGCACACACAATGAAAGGTTTCATACAGATATATAATAAATAAATTTAATAGCAGCCCATTCACGTCCCACAGTCGGATTTCCATTATGGGAGAACAGGCAGTATACCCGGAAAAAATCCGCGGTAGCTTAATGGTTAGCGCATTTGTACCCAGTTTTTCCGACCTATTGTTACATATGCATATTATTACACTTACCACGAGCTAACGGTGAAGTGAAAACATTGTGATGAAACCTGCAAATCGAAATAACCTATGTCAAACCTGTCAAGCCGTCGTATAGATGATAAACGTCAATTATTTACTGTATCTTTTTCCAGATACATTTGTACAAGCAAAATCCTAAAAGTTAATTTTTGCCTACGATGTTCTCACTTCCCAAAAAGTTTAACAGCGTGGTCAGTATTAAAGCTGAAAACTAATTCGGTAGCGGATTTGGCTTCATCCCACTTCGGAAGCAGGTTTGCAACGCCATTACCGGCCACCGGCCTGCGTTTTATAACAGCTAAAAGCCTCACCGTAACATCGGCTGAAATTATGACCAGATCTTTAAATGGCAACTTGTGCTTGATGTCTTTATAAATGTGACGTGTCTACTATACTCTGGTAGACAAAAGATATTGCACTGAGTTTTATGTGACTTTAAACCAAAAAAATAAATAGTTTAAACTTAGTTTAATATTCAAATGACGAAAATAGTGTACGTTTCTCATTTCTACAAAACCTTCCATGGTTCGTGTACTATTATACACTTGGCCGATTTTATTAATTATCCAAAAAGGATAGTACATATTTCTATCTAACGGCTCCACGACATAAAATTAGACCTAGTCCGCGAAACAACAATACTCCATTCTTTTCTGTTCAGCGCTATCTCCTATCAGGAACAGGCTTGAAGCTCATAGCCTTAACTATCTCACTTCAGCGATATCTCAGGCGTCCCAATAGTCTCTTCACAGTTGTGCTTCGTTCTTTTCAGGTGGCCAAGCCAGCGCAAGCAATGTGCATCGCTCTCGCCTATAATAGTGGGGTCATCCAGCAGGTCTTCGATTTCGGTATTTATTTACGAAACCGCCATTCGCCATCGCTTTTCCGTGACGAACCTGGGATATTTCTAAGGACTTTTCTTCAAAAATTCTATCAGCTTATACTTCTCTTTAAGTGTTAGAGTTCAAGCCTCACATCTCTACCTAATCGGTGGTGCTAGTGGTGCAATTCTACATTAAAACGTATGAAAAAACATTTGCGGTGGTCTCTAGAAATGCATTCTAGCATTTGAGAGCTTTTTCAGGTTACTTAACAAAACCATTTGACACACACTTATAAAAACTTTCCAATGCTTACTTGTCTTCTTAGTAATTTGAAATGCAATACAATAAATTAAATGTTTATTTGTACACTCGACTAATTTTATTGATTGTTAAAGTTACGTTTTTTAGGTCGATGAAAATTCCAAATATTCTTGCCTGATTTTAGTCACCTCAGCTTTCAATGATACACTGCGCCTGACAAAAAATTAACAGCAACATTCCGCAGTGCGTCATTGCGTACTCTTGATTGATTGATTCTTTGAAAGCAGATGCAACCAATTTGTTCCCTGTTTACACATGCTATACACGATGCAGGCAGTTAACGCGAAATAAAACTATAACTTACATAAATAGTCAATTTTATGTCGAGGTGAATTACAATTATGTACACCGCTCAGGAACCACGGTAAGGGATATTTGGGACTAAGCCAAATGGGGTGGTAAATGGTATATTCGCCATTCCCGTCACTAAGAATACCCATTAAAACACCCCGGTGTTCCTTCCGTCACCTTTTGCCTGGGACGTGGGTAAAATCCACCATTTTTAACAAGATGTAATCCGACATCTTACTACCCAGGGATAGCAGTAAGTACTGTTAGACTCCCGACGGCATGCTCGGACCTCTTAACTAAACCACCTCGGTGTTCCATCGCAACGCCGTAATGTCAGAGTCCCAGAAACCAAAGATACTTCTGATATCCCAGACGACGTCGGCTCATGACGCCCCTTTTCATAGACTGAGTGTCTTGCCGTCGCTGCGTAATTCACCAAACGTGTTCAGTAACACATCGCAACGCCATCTCAGGGCCTTTATTTTTGGCCAGGAGTAATGAGCTTCCCCGTGTAACCGCCCAAGCTCGTAGGGCACGGCCAACTTTACCAACCGTTTGCAGACCCAGTCGGCTAATCAATAGATAAAAAACATTTGTCTAGTTCTGAACTGATGACTCAACTGAAAAATGAAAAATGCAAATATTTATTATTTTAAGGAAATTTCCTTGTTTGCGCAACTGATACCTGTTTATATTTAATTAGAGTAACAATGTTTTGCTACTCAATAATAACTACTTTTTATTATACTTGCGACCGAACACTAAAATAGATACCTAATTTAATGTAATGTAATAAAAGTTTAATTAGGTATTAGTGAAAAGCTAAACTAACTTAAAAATAAGATTAAATACATTACATATTTACAGATAAGATACGTACATATCTACACCATTGTGGATATTCATTAGCAGCGTTATTTTTAACTCTATAAATAAGACGCATTTGGTCAGTCAATAACTTTAACATTATCGCAGATGCGCACCAACATCATATTTTTGATGTTGGAACAGTTGTATTAAAAGAACTTATTGCCAAGAAAACTCTTTCATACAATATTGTTGTATATCTAAGCGTAAAACCCTGCTTTCGTTAATTTAACACGCAGGGCTTAACTTATTTTGTTGTTGAAAGGTTTTTATATCGATTGACCACTTTATATTGACCTTAGTCCACCCAGCTGATCGTACTTCGATTTATGACCTATTCAACTTTATGTTCTTGCAAACGCAACCGAGAGTTCGTAACAGAGATATAAAAAATCAAAATGTAGAACTTAACATTTAAAATAAACTAACTTATAAATAAATAAAGTAATGAAAATTACAAACAGTATATGAGTCCCAAATCGCCGTCAGTTGAGAACGTCGCTAAAATGCTGGACACATTTCCCTGCTGTTTAGAATTTTTAAAATAAATAAGTTTTAAGTACTATTTTCTGTTATTAAAGTTACTGTTTGAATAAAACCCTAGCGCCTCTAAGATTGTCGTTCAAAGGGTAAAGCCGGGTTTGTAAGAGAAATCTGCCCCCACGGTATTTTCTACTATTACTATCGTTTTGTTACCTAATAATAATAATTCAACCAAATTTTCAGCTTTTTATATCAAGTATATTTCGAGTTTCTTTTTATTAAACCTGTTTTTCTGGTTTTTTATAGTAAAACTAGCTTCTGCCGGCGAATAGTTAAAAAAAAGTAAGTTAAAAAGCCACCCGATTTTGAAACATTCTTCATTGGTGCCTTCCTCGATAAATAGGCTATCTCACACTAATATAATTTTTCAAATCAACTAGTAGTTGAGATTAGCGCGTTCAAGCAAACAAACTCTTCAGCTTTATATATGTTAGTATAAGAATATAAATTAAGCCTACATCATAATAAGATTTATAATAACTTTATGCGTGATATATCCATTTTCTTTAAGCCCAGGTTTATAGCCCTCGGGGCCTAAACACCTTATTTTATGTGAGTGGAAATGTCCAATTTGTCTATCCGGTGTTGTCACCCTTTTTATCCTGGTGAATGAATTTCTTACAAATAGCGTTTAACAAAATTTAGCATTTTTTTATATTTAAACTAGGATATGCTCGCAACTTCGTCCGGTAATTGTTACGTAAATCCCGAACAAACAGACAACGGTCAACATCATCCGCGTACATGAAGAAGTCTGCAAGTGTCACAGTTTCTGGTAAATCATTCACAAGCAACAAAAAGAGTAAGTTGGCACGGATGAATCTCTAGAAACTCCTTTTGGCGACGACAAGTGGTCAATTTTTTTTACTACTAGTTGCAACTACTACCTGGGCATGACCTTGCAGCATGTCGGCTAACAGGTTTATCGACTTTCCTTCCAGGCCATAGTGGCTTATGACGCGTCGCGATCGATCGTGCCGTATGATTTACTGAGCTAACTCGACTTCTTAGGTCCACTCTATAGAAGAATATCCGCCTTAGAAGATAATCTGCCACAATTAAAAGTAAACTCCATTACCTCCTGAATACAGTACCAGTGTTAAACGTACTGTGGCGACCAAGGATAGAACTTTCTGGCAAAGTAAGCCGGTCTCGAGACTTTTAGAAAAAGGTAGAAGATTCTGAGACACTGACATCCATTTTAGAAGGGTTAGAGTCGGTTAGACAATGAACAAAAGTTCTAGAATAGAAGGTTCGGCAGGAAAAAGACAGAGATAGATAGTTGTTTAGAAAGGGATAGATATAAAATAAAACAATAACGAAATGAAGATGGAAATTAAGGGATCCAGAAGATTCTTCCAGGTATATAAGCAACGTAAAGCGCGCCAAGTAGTAGTTCAGTTCTAGACAGCGAAGCGAAAAGTGCGATACGAGAGAATTCGAAGAACATTTTAATAGAAGATAGTGACGAGTTTAGTAGTGAATTTAGTGTGCAGTTGTGTAAAGGAGGACCTTAGCAAAGTTTAAGGAGGTCCAAAAGCGAACTACGTGCGGTAAATTCGCAGGTGAGCACCGCAGCAGCAGGTCGTTTACGCAAAATCGGCGACGGTATTGTGAATGAGACATATCTTCGGAACAGCGCGTTGTTAGTTGTGCTTGTAGGGGCAACCCTGTGGAGAAGAATCACGTACGGCTGTATAAGTCAATAAAAGCGTTTAGTTAAAAGAACTGGTGTTTCCTTCTAATCCTAAGTGCATACCCCGCTCGCACGTAACAGTACCAAAATTCTATCGTTTTGCTTTTTGATTTTTGTAAAAGCATATTTTTTCATTATTCAGAAATATCAGTAATTTAACGACCTACTGATATGCCGTAATATAGTAATAATACCTTAGAGAAATTCCCAAGTTTTACGGCTTTCAAATTAAGAAAATATGTGTGTCTGTACAAACAAAGAGTAACAATTTCAAAGGTCCCATTTCTTCCAGTCACTGTCCGCAATAGAGGGAACCCTCGTCGACATAAGACTGTAAACGAAATATTTCGTTGGCTCGCAAGAAAATTCACTGAAGCAAAGCGAATCTTCTTTTTTTACGAAAATATATGTCGCTGAATTATTTTTAAATCCATACAGATAACTAATATTGAAGTGTCCGTTTGAAATGTCGAAATAACAGCTTTTTACTTAATGCATATTAAAGTATATACGGTAGTTATATCACAGAATCAATTTACAAAATTTTTGTCTGTCTGTGTCTGTATATTCCGTCTAATGTCTGAAACGGCTAGACCGATTTCGATGGAACTAACTGGTAGATAGATGATGTTATAAAGAGTAACTTAGACTACTTTCTGTTTTAGAATGAAGACGCAGGCATGGCTAGTACTACGTATTAGTAGTAATAGTAGTACGTACGTAGTACTATTTTAATAATTGTAGTGTTTTAATATTCTGTTATGTGTGTTTAACCCATGTATTATGTATGTATACATGTATAACTTAGTGTTACTGGCTAAGACTAATCGTATTTCAAACGACGTGTTAGATACGAATTCTGGCCGAGAAGCATATTTACCACAGGTAGTATTTCGTAACTGATTTGAATATTGACCAAATTAGGTTCTTATCACGTGTTAATGGTGAAAGAAAATAATTCTAGAGATGAAATCTGCACATCAATATAACTGATATGTAAAACCCACCAATTTGTTATGGACAAGAGGAGTGGGTACACAATCTACTCCCCTAAAATACATGGAAAAGTATTGTGACGTTTATACTAGGTAAATTTATTATTATTATAAGCTCCTGTGAATACATTCATAGCAATATATTGTAAATAAATGATGTTGCAGTTTAATTTAAAAATGAAAACAGGTATCGTTGTTAAAAATATATCGTTCAGTTTTTTTTTAACTAACATTATATAGCTTTTAAATGAAAAAAAATAAACTGAAAATAGAGTCACATTGATCTCTAACGAAAAAGTATATTAGAACAATCATCGTTCATTAAAACATATTTACCTAATAAACTTATATTACCAATTGTTATTTGGCGTTTCTGTGCAATTAAATAACTGCACTTTCATGATTGGGCGTAAACCAGCCACGTTCGGATTAGCTTTGAGCATCCAACATTGGGATTTGCTTTACATCGGGTTTTGGCTATTATGTTAATTACACGCGGTTGTAATTATCTCAATGGCTGATGAACATGGACAATGGAGTACTTCCATAAAGCCCGCATATGAATCCCATTAACTTCTGTCTAATAATATTATGTACAAAGCATAGTCACTGAGACTAGTAATATTTTTTAAAAGCTCCGAATCCAACTGGCCTTGATGCTAGAGTATGTCGCCGTAATAACCTTGAGTTATACTATTAACATATTCCAGACACACCAAGGCCAGCAGGACATTGGTAACTTTTAATGCTGCACATGATCTAAGGTTCAAATTTCCATCAGGTCTGTTTGTTTGCTTGCTTCAGGCAATAAAATATATTGCTGTAGTTATTACCATAGAGTAAGTAGTAACCATGAAAAAAGTGAAAACTAACTAATTAAAATGAACTAGTGTGTAGTAGGCGAAATAAAACTGTAACAATAGTCATAGACACTCGGCATCTATGTTTTCCGTAATCACGACTACTGAAAAAAGGTTGAAATGTCAGAATTAAAAAAAATACAGCACTTACACCCGTTAAATCGTGAATACTGATCGCCGATCGGCTGATCGTCCATTTCCATCCAATCAGTGTCATCTCACCTCACCACCTCACCCAGCCGAAAACCTTAAATCAACACCACCACCCTCCACTAGTTCCAGCTGTACGAACCTACATACGTGCGTGCATAGCTTATTTATTCATATTATGTATACTAGTCGCGAAAACTTAAGAAAATATGATATAAAAATAGCTTATATATCTGATGAGAGGTACCTATATAATTAAAGAAGTTAAGTAATATATTTCAAAACTTCCTTAAAACTATATGTATAAAATACATACTGCATTGTGGTCCAAACCTGTTGCTTGCCGATGCTGGCCCAATTTCATACTGTCTAGTCACCTAACATAAATTTATTATGTTGACAGATTCGAAATGTTTTTCAATCACTTTGATTGCCTCCATTAATCATTTTAAATCAGTGCAAAGATTTTATTTTGGAGTTTTGTATTTTTATATGACACTAGCTGCTTTCCACGACTATGTACCATCATGTACCTATATATACATACCCATAAGTTTTTTCTTCTAAATGAAAGTTATAATGCAACTTATATTAGTTTATTAAGATCTTTATTTCTTACCAGAATCGTAACTATGAATTTTCATATCGCTAACTGAAATATATAATATTTAGGAAAAAATTTACCTATTTCTATAAAAAATTAAAAACCGGATTTATTATTTATTTGAATAAAAAAACAGTATTGTACAGAATTAAATATTATGAGTCTTATACTTAAGTAGTTTCAATTAACACAACACCAACATCATTTGCCACATATTGAATTATTAATAATATATTAGCTGCCGTAAGTAAATCAAAAGAGAGAGAAAATAAGTCGATATACAATAACTGAAAAGAAGAGGAAGAAAGGGGATCTCACTAGAATGCAGGAGACCAGGAGCAGAACAGAACAGGAGCCAAAACCATTAGCTCTATAAACGTGAAAAATAACAAACAGACTAAGTAATATACCTACACTTTTTTTCATAATAATAATTAATCTTACCAGCAACTGACATATTAAACGACTAGTATATACACAGTAATGCTCTTATACTAAATGTACAGCGTTTTATAGGCAACTATTATATATATTTTCTTTATATTAAACTTGCAAATATGATAAAAAATCATTTACCCACGAGGGTAAAATGGTAGACTTCGTTTTGTTAATTAATAGTGACTGAATATTTTTTTATTTTGTATTATTATTTAATAACCTGCATATACGAGGAATAGGCAAGTTATTGAAACCAAGGGCTGTTTTTTTCGCAATGGCGGTATAAAGGGATTAAGGGATTTATATTATAGACTAGCTGTCCCGGCAGACGTTGTCCTGCCCTGAAGAAATAAAATTTAGAACCCGACTACAACGCCACCTCGGTAGGTGGATTTAGATTCACAATTGGACCCGGTGGTCCAATTGTGAATCTAAACCATCCTCGAATCCCCTTGAACCCAACAAAAAAATTCATCAAAATCGGTCCAGCCATCTAGGAGGAGTTCAGTGACATACACACGCACAGAAGAAATATATATATATAAAGATATTGAAAACGAAGCTTTACTAATACATGTATTAGATTATTCAGACGCATGTTGCCAGCTTTCTGTACAATGGGACACATATTCTGCTAGCAGCGAATTTCTACAAATATTTAACAAAGTTATATATTATGTTTGTGTAAGGCTACCACTACATCCGTACTGCTGTACATTTGTAACAAAGATAACAATTTGTTAAATTATTTGTCTTGAAGGTTTTTTCATAGATTCATGCTTGCACTTGTCTGCATTGGTCCCTTGGGACTTCAATCAAAATTTGAGTTCGAATGGTTATTTAATCGATCAATGTTGACTGAGTACATGCTTGCAGGTCTATCACCCCCTTAAGATTTGAGTCGGTACTGATAGTCATTCCATTTTTTAATGAAAATACTATGATTAGGACTATGATGCGGTCGAAGATGAAGCACGCTTACCTAGATTAATTACCTATTTGCACGATACATAACGTACACACACGGGACAACACACACACACACGGAATGTACTTTTCAGGAAATACAGACTCTGGTAGTGTATTCCACAACTGTGCCGTACCCAGAAGAACCATGGGGGCGAAATGTTTCGTTTGCACTGGTTGCGTTTCCATTATGAAATAACGGCGTCTAGTCTACGCCATCGCCTTGTCGTCCAAAGATAGAAAAGTATAATGTCATAAATGTCCCACTGCTGGGCTCGGGCCTCCCATTATAGGAGGAACAGACAGTATAGCTGCCACGCTTGTCCAAGGCGGCTTAGCAGGTTTGACACAGCGGTTATCTCGATGTGCAGGTTGCATTACGATGTTTTCCTTCACCCTTGTTAGCACGAGGTAATTGTAACAATATGCACATTAGATCGGAAAATTGACTAAGTGCTGCATGCGTTCCGACCAGGATCGAACCCGCGCCCTTTGAGCTTGGGACGCATGCGCTAACCTTACGTTACCACGACTTGTACTTGTGTAAGATGGAACAGTATAAACCATAAACAATGGACCTTAGAATACTACAAATAGCAGAACAACAGGTTGTCTATAAAGCCGGTATCTTTTGTTTCCACGAGATCTTAAGTCATCAACAGAAGTGGATGCGCGCCAAAGATACGCCTAACTTGATTGATGAACCCTTCGCACGTCACGATGTGTCTCTAGATATATATATAGAGCAGATAAAACCCTCAATTTTCCGTTTTGTAGAGTTTAATGTAATAATAGCCCTTAAACTTCAGGCTCCGGCTACCTCATTGTTAGAGACTGGACTATATATCCGCCACGGTTATTTAAGTTATTAACCAGCTTAGTATATGGTCAAATAAATGATGCGTTCGAAATTGCACGACTGCCCTATTGTCATTCATTTTTCATTATTATAATGTATTTATTATAAATTTTAGTTGAATAAATATTATGTTAATTTATAATGTAATTACTAGTCTCTTCAAGTGACCAGGCGGCTGGAGCCAACCTCGGACAACGGATCAGTATGGCGATCCAGCGAGGAATCGTAGCCCGTCGTGGACACCTCAGCCATAGAAGACTGTGGCCTAGGCTCAATATTCTACTTGTAGTCTTGAGAGACTAGCGGCAAAATACAATATAACTAAGTTAAGTTTCTTTTATTGTATTCGTTTTTAAGTTATTGTAATAATACTAATATTATTTAGACAGATACAATTTTATTGCTCATTAATATAGCACAGGAATATACTAACTAAATATTTAGTTTAATGAAAAGGCGATATTATTGCTTAGAACTAAACACTAGAAAGATGATAACAGTTACTCTCCTCTATTCCTATTATTTGATATAACAGTATTGTATACACGAATCCTTGCGGCACGAATAAACCCATGAGGTTTCTGTGTCACACTTCAAATGTGATTTCTAATGTATATGAATGTATGCACATGGATAATAAATTTAAATAAAAGCGAAAAGCTTCTAACTTAAAGAGTATTCTTAGTAACTGACTATGCAGGTAGATCACAAATTCAGTTACTACTTATGTATAATGTTAGAATAAGGTAAAATAATATTATTCTTACTGTATTATATCAAAATACAAATGTATTTAATATTTTCTAAATAAGTTGTAACTGCTCTACATGTTTCCTTCAAATGGATCGTAAAAGCGAAGTAAATAAACAACGCGTAAATTCGAACAGGGTTCGAAATCCTTTCAGATTTTGCCGAACAACTGTCATTGCTGTCACATTAGTTACACACTTGTCAAATTTGCGAAAACCCTTTAAAACTCCTCGTAAGCTTGGTTTGGAATATAGGTACTAACACGCAGTACCATAATATACAAACTTGAAAATATTTAGATACTAAAAATCTACTTTCTAAATCAAATCGAAATAATTTGACTTTTAAGGCATTATGAGTCTACAAGAGTTTATAAGCCTCGTAATAATTAAAATGTTTGTAATATTTATACCTATACATTATGACAATAATAATATAAAATAACTATAATAGACTACGACGGTACGAATTCTAATGTCTGCGCCAAAAAAAGAAGTCCCACAGATGCAGTTTTTATAAAATTTTAATAAAAACGGCTGTTCATGATGGTGTATCATGTAAAAAGAAAAACTATGTAGTATTTATTACATTTTAAATATATACAAAAATGTTAAAAAAATCTAAACATGTCGTGTCTGTACATCGAATTAAACTTAAAAAAAAATAGGAATAGACTATATAAATGATAAATAACATGATGCATTTTAAGCTATTGCATAGCTTTTATCGCGGCCTTTGAGCGCGGCGACCGAATCAAGAAATTCCGTAACGAAAATAAAACCTAACACCCCCCCACTCCGTGTATGTACTCGTATATGGTACGAATGTACGAAGCTCGCGCGGATCGAGACGAACTGCTCCGAAATCGGACGAATACGTAAGCAGCTGTTTGTGAGAAAGTGAGAAAGTATACATGTAGGTATATATGTATACATAGGTGATTTGTTTTCTTAACGGTCACCACACTCAAAAAGTGTAACTTGAATTAATATCAAAGAAAAAAATGCATAAATAAATTATTATAATTACATAAATTATAAAAAAATGCCGCGGCAGTCCCCGAGTGCCACAATATAGATTTTTTTGTCTATTTACTCGGGTTTAGGTAAAAACTACTGGGCCGATTTCGATGCGGTTTTCACTTATCGAGAGCATATTATTAGACAAAATCTGCGCTACTATTCATTCTGGAAACGCTGCGGGAATTTTTCTAGGAATAATTCAAAATGACCACTCCAGGTTAAAAATTTAACTCCATTGCGGTTTTTGCATTCATCCAAAATGTGTGTTATTTTTTTCCGGGAATCCCACCCGGGATCGGCTTAAAGTTGTTAATAAAAATTAGCTTATTCCTACACAGTTTTCACAAAAGTAAGTTGTGGTACTTTGTGCCCCGGGTTTCCGCGGGAATTTCAAGGCAAACGTGGACAAAGTCGCGGGCATATCCTGTATTATATAAAAAACTTAAAAAATAAAAACTATGCACATATTATCAGACCGAAAACACTTAGCTTAATTAATTTGGCATTCAACATATCTAGATCTTTTAGATTCCATGTTCAGTTTTAAGGATTAGTCGACTTCTCACGCGATCAAAAGGTTGACGTCTGTTTAGCTGAAAAGCTAAGTATTGCTCTTTTTACGTGCGTACCTCCACGCATTTGGGAATGGAAGGAAGCACCATTTCTTCACCATTCTTTTAAGTAAATGCTTTTATTGACTTACAGCCGTATGTAATTCCTCTCCGAAGGTCGCCCCTACACGCACGACTAACGACGCACTGTCCCGGCAATTAGTTGTCTCACTTACAATACCGTCGCCGATATTGCGTAGACCATCTCCTGCTACTGCAGTGCTGACCTCCGAAATTACTGAACTTTCCACTATACTTTTCACTAAATTCACTACTAAACTCGTCACTGTCTTCTGTTAAAGTTCTCGCTCTCTTCGCTGTCTTGAACTGAACTGAACTCTAAACTGCTTGGTAGGCGCGCCTTACGCTGCTTATATACCCGAAACAATTTCCTGGAACCCATAATGTCGATCTTCTTTTGGTTATTCTTTTATTTACTATCCATCCCTTCCAGAATCTTCTACCTTTTCTAAAAGTTCTGAAACCAGCTAGATTGCTCCACGATCACTCGGCACAGTATTCAACGTGGTAACGCCGCCAGCTTTTTGGGAACGTTCCCGGTAAGTGACAGTGGCTTGGGATTAATAATTTATCTATAATTATGCCATCTTTTTATATTTAGTAGTAGTTTTTAATTTTAGGTTTCTTTTTCATACTGTAGTTTAATTTTTGTATTTAACCATTTTGAGAATGATAAACTTAGATTTTAATACGTATCGATAGATCGTTTCATTTATTATTAAATATAGATTAAATATATCAATCACGCACTCTGTATTGCTATTATTTGGTGTTTAATATTCCTAACAGACTGCTATCAAACATCTATTGTGTCAGATTTGCGTTGAGCAAAAAAAATCATTTGTGCCTGCATAGATGCTTATATATTTACGTATTAAAAGACGTTTCCGGTGGTTAACGTTCCTACATGGACAGTGTGAACGCCGTTTCTATGAGATGAAAGGGTTTACCAGGTGGTAGAACATTTTCTCGTCTGGATGACTACCACCTCTAGAGTATGCTGGCATAACAATCTTCACTTGTGTTCCGGCATTATTGAGTAGGGACCAAGGTACATATTGTTGTGAGTTGCAGGACTCGAATTAAAATGCAATGTTGGAATGATTACAGATTTTATTAGAGCTATACAAAGACGTATAACACAGGTACAAATATAGCTGAACACAACCAGTCCTAAGGTAAAGCACGATTCAATAACACGCGGAAAGTCCGTCACTAAATAGATTACTGAATGTACACAAGTGTTGCTCCGCTTGTGGTTATCGCTTGACTGCCGATCTCTCCATTGGAGTTTTGCTATATACTGCACAAATACAATATGTCTCTCGGCCGCCTGGAATAAATTTCTTAAAATCACACCTGGCTAATATCATAAAAAATTACAATACACAAAGGGTTGTTTCTCTAATTACAAATTTTAAAAACAAAGCAAACAGAAGAAGTCCAAAGAAGAAGTCTTTTGTCGGCATTCAGCTCGTAGCAATATTTGATTAACTTATACGAATTTCATGATTGTTGAACCCGCCACCGTCCTTGTCAGGATCACATTCACTAAGACTCCTCCCTCCCTAGTGTGAGATCACACATTTTGCAAATTTACATCAAGAAAATATTAAATTAAAACAGTTGTTCCCTAAAAGTGTTATTTCCATTAAAATTAATAATTTAAACATTGTTTTTAAATATAATCGATTTTGAAACGTGACGTCACAAAATTTAGGTCCCCTCCCACGCCTTGTCACACTTCATCGACACCCAACACCTTAACGCGTAGCGAAATTTATGGAGGACCCTCCAGATTCCAGTCCCCATATCGTTTGTGTAAGGTAGGACGAATATAGTCAAAATGATAGCGTGGTAGTGTTTTTTTTCTGTTTCGGTGATGCAATTTATTACCAAATACGTCACAATGCCAACGCGAACAAAGTGTCGCTGGCACTGCTAATAGTAGTTACCAAATATAATTATATTAGCCTTCACCCGCGACTTCACTTACGTTTATATCATCCCAAAGAAACCGTAATTTTATCCAGGATAAAACTAACGGAAAGGATGCTAATTCTCGCGGCCGGGCGGCCTGTCGTAAGAGGCGACAAAACAACCCACAGCCAAGTGGCTGGCTTCCACCCCTGGTCTATAGTACGCCGTCTTCAAGTTGTGTTCCGGCATCAGTAGCCAGGTTCCAGTTTCTCCTTCGAGACTGGAAGTACATTGGCGATACTTCTGGTAATTACTATGGTCTATAGGCGACTGTAACCACTTTCCATTATCACAGTTGGGCCGCCAGCCTATCTGCTGTGCTTCAGCAATTATCCCATTATCTTCAGCCAATCTCAGTCCACTGCTGGACGTAGGCCTCCCCAAGTACGCGCCTCATAGCCGGGTCTCATGTCTTCCACATACAGCCCCTGCCGGCGATCTTGCGCAGGTCGTCAGTCAACCGGACTGGCGGGTGTCCTACGCTACCTTTGCCGAGACGTGGTCTCCACTCCAGGACTCGTTTGCTCCATCGGCCCTCGGTCCGGCAGACGAGACCTGCCCACTGCCACTTCAACTTGCTAATTTTGCGAGCTATGTCGGTTACCTTCGTTCTCTGACGGATGTCCTCATTTCTGATTTTATCCATAAGAGAAACACCTAACATAGTTCGCTCCAAGCCCGTTGAACAACTTTGAATTTGAGGACCAGTCCCGCTGTCAGTGTCCACGTCTCGGCACCGTATGTCATTATCGGTAGGACGCACTGCTCGAAGACTTTAAGCTTCCGCAATGAATAAACAAAAATATATTCCAGACTACAATCAATATCTGTGCCAAACCTCCAGATCCGTTGGGCTGTTCTGGCGTTATTGAGCAACTATCGCATTGATAATATTTGTATAGATTTACAGTGTGTGATTTAACATAATTACCGGAAACTACACACGTAATACGATCTTGATACATAAATTTTCACTACGCTAGACACCTCGATTACTAGGTCATTGTCAAGGCATACTCACCGTAAACGCTAGACCAATCACGCAATGTACCTACCACACTCGTAATGTGGGTAATTTACCTGATCTGTATGAGTAACACAAAATAACCTTTTTTGTTTAAACTCATTTATAATTCTTAGCGTGTTTTAGTTTAGATATCATATTACCTAGTCCAGTTAAATGATTTTAAAGATTTTACTGTCTTTATATGCATGGTAGATTGTTTTGTATGCATAAAGCGGTATATTAAAAACCCAAACTTTGCTCATTAGAATGTGAGCTGCCGCTAGTACGAGTATATAGCCTTTCAAAAACTCGGTTTTTTATTAATAATGATTCTTCCTCATCGAAGTTAACGATTTCCATAGTTTTTCTAACCATTTTTTTTAATTGTTATAGTTGTACTTACCTTTTGTTTATTGTGGACAACGTGGATTTCAATTTTGTCACCTAATGTTATTATACGCGTTTGTACTATTATGAAGACGAAAGTCTTCGAGCAGTGCGTCCTACCTATCATGACCTACGGTGCCGAGACATGGACACTGACAGCGGGACTGGTCCACAAATTCAAAGTCGCTCAACGGGCTATGGAACGACCTATATTAGGTGTTTCTCTTACGGATAAGATCAGAAATGAGGACTTCCGTAAGAAAACTAAAGTAACCGACATAGCTCGCAAAATTAGCAAGGTGAAGTGGCAGTGGGCCGGTCACGTCTGTCGCAGAACCGACGGCTGATGGAGCAAATGAGTCCTGGAGTGGAGACCACGTCTCGGCAAACGTAGCGTAGGACGCCCGCCAGCCCGGTGGTCTGACGACCTGCGCAAGATCGCCGGCAGGGGCTGGATGAGGAAGATGGGAGACCGGGATATGTGACGCGTACTTGGGGAGGCCTACGTCCAGCAGTGGACCGAAATTGGCTGAAAAAAAAGAAGAAGTACTATTACACTTACATGTAAATAAAGAAGGAAAGCATGTGTAATAATTACTTAAATTAGCAATTCACCCCAATGGCCCAGTACTTTTTGTTCTCATTTCCCACAATAGTCCTACCAGCAGATATATATATAGATACCAGCTTATCCATAAGTGCAGATATATATTATATGGTGTAGGGGTAATAGTCGGTCAATGTCACACCACATTTACATTATATTTGTCAAGGGGCCTCTACGTGTTGGCCTTTCCATGGCTCCACGCAAGCCCTCCAAATGTCCGGGTCAATTTATGGCCCGTGTTCTCTACAAAGATACAATATACTTAAATTAAACAGCTACATATTTGCGGCTTTTATGATCGAGACCCTGAGAGCATGAAGGCTTAAGACGAAAAACCTTTATCGAGACTTAGCCAATGTTCAAACGTGTAGCAGATGTTTCACGCGACCAGAAGGCTGGTCTATATCTCAATCACTATCGCGTTGCCAGTCAACGAGGCGATGCGGCAGGTCTTTAGAGGACGTTCCCTAATAAAAATGTTTTAACACTATATTTAGTAAAGGAATTTATTTTAAGCTTTTACTTTTATAAGAAAGTATAATGTAATTTCATAATTGTGTCACATCGATGTGATTTTTAAAACCTTTATACAACATGCCTATGCCTGCGTACAAAGTAAAAAAAATCAACTCTCATTTACACGTGTGTCTCTCATGTTTAGAAATTTCGCGATTTCACTAAATCCTTATGCGAGTATACTTTGATACCATTTAAGTTAACAGCTGTGACACACCTAGACAGACAGACGGATGGACGAATATGACAATTTTATTAGGGTTCCTTATTATAAATTTTTATTGCTGGAGCAATGTTTAGCTTTTGCAATCCGACGGCCTACCTGACGAAATGTGTTTACCGTCACTTATAGACATTTGCAAACACCAAAGGTGTTACTCATGTACTCCCAGTCTCGAAGGGGCGACTGGAACCTAGGTACTAATGCCGGAACACAATTCAAGGTGGTTATGGCGGCATACTCTAAATCTGGGTTGGATGCCATCCAGACGGACAGGTGTTCTATCTTACCCTTAAAGATAAGAACGCTAGTGACCTTGATTGATAAAAATAAAATAGAATAGAATTTTCCACTGACTTTTTTATCGTTTTATTAACACATTGACAGCGACTGTCAGGTTGCCCCCTTGGCGTAAACCTCTTCCAAATTATACCATTAAAAGCGATTTGTTGCCAATCTTCTCCTCTTTTTAGAGAGATCATCTTCCTATATTCCCATCTTCTTTCTGATCTCCCCTTCTTTTTCCGTCCGTTACCGAGCGTTGAAAAACTGGGTCCCTGTTCATTACTGGACCCCACTGTGTGACCTGGTTGCTATAGGGATTGAATTACCCAAGTAAACACGCAAGAAATCTGTTATATCACGTCTTATGTTACGAGTCGCGAGACTCGAATTAAAATGCTGTTGTTTTATTATAGAGTTTATTATACTATACAAACACATATACACAGGTACAAATGTAACCGAAAACAACAAGTTTAATCATAATGCAGAAGGTCGTAATTCAATAAAACGCGCAAAGTCCGTCACTTATCAGGTTCCCGATTGTAGTACACACGTCTCGCTTTGCTCGTAGTTCTCGCTCGACTGCCTCCCCCACCATCAGGTTATCGTTGTTTACTGCACAAATTCAATGTACCCATATCTAAATCGACTTAATCCGCCACATCTGGCTAATGACTCGGCCACAAACTGCCATAAAACAGTACAATAAAACAATGGGCTGTTTTCTAATCACAAATTTTAAACACAAATTAAACAAAAGAAGACGATCATGGCAGTTAATAAATATTGTAATGTGTTTTGTTTCAGATATGCAGGTGGTTTTTTTTTTGTCGAGACCTGAGTTGTAACACTTATAACATCTACAGCTGTGAGTAATAAGTAATACCTAAGGACACCAGAATTCAAGTCACATATTCTTGACTTATTATTTATAAGATACGAACATAATGGTCAAAAGAGCACACATTTGAGCATTTCGCACTACGCATCAAGGATGCCGCGTATAATTTTCATATTATGTGTAACATATAGGTATATTTTATTAAGATTTGTATTCTAGGCGAATCGTATTGTTTACTAAGTTCAAATATAGATATTAGATTCTCAGGGCTATGATTGTACTTGACCTTAAAATCAAGTACGCAAGAGATCGGAATATAACTGGTAGATACTGGTAATAAGGGTAATTATAAAATAATAGGAACAAATATAATAATATTTATATATGTAGGAAATTTGTAATGTTAATTGGTTTTTATCTCCAATATCTTACCGTTTTTAAATCAATAGATTTAATTGTTAAATTATACCAATACCGGCCGATTTTTGGAAATCAAATGAAAGTTACCAGATGAGTAAATTATAACCTGTTTTACTCCTGAATCTGATTTTTTTAATGTTTCCATGTTATCCTTTGTTCTAGAGACAATTTTTATCTGGCAATTGAATAATCGGCCATAAATAAGTTAAATTTATTTATGGCCGATTATATAATATTCTATAATTTCAAAAATATGCCAACATTTAGGTTAAAACAGCCAATGATCCTATACCATAAATAAACGGAATATTTATTTGTGCGTTGAAAGTTTGTCGCTATGATGCTTTTTTAAGTAAAACACATTCGACTTGAAATTTTAACGGGATTCCCGGGATAAAAATCTCACACATTTCATTATAGCTATCGAGCAGCAAAAACCGCATTGGTATTATATTTTTTTATTTGAAAACGGTCCAGCAGTTTTTACGTGAATATACAAAGAGTGCATTCAGGTTTATATTCGTTTTTAGAATTTCACGTTTCTATCACTAATTTGGAAAGTAAAACAACGGACTATGTTGTAAGTTGTGTGAATATCACTCCGAAGCGAAAGCTTGGAACCTTACAAAACTTTTGCAAAGCATATATACCCTTTTGCGATCACATTGGCCCTTAGTCTTGGGTCACAACCTGTGCACCTGCGCACGCATTAACATCACTATAACTCAGCGAACAAAGATTTTATTACAGCTGTTAAAGTTGAGTCATAGTATACAGTAAACGCCAATACCTTCAACTACTTCTATTTTTATAATATTCGTGAAAAGTGACTGTCAAGTAAATGACAACTTTTAAGAGCATATACTAAAGACGTATTGGTGATGCGTTATAAGATATAGGAATAATACTGAACATTCACTTGTTTGTTGGGTTTGCTGGTTCGTATTTGAATTTGTATTTGTTCATACGTTACACGTTAACGTACTTCAACGGTAGCGTTGCAAGCTTACATGACATTTTATAGATACGGAAGCGCAGCGCCATAAACACTGTTTCTTCCCATTGTGCGTATCGTTCGCGCGAGTGTTGTGGCGGATAGGACAGATAAAGAGAGAGGACAATGGGAGGCTATTAATGTTTTTTTTTTCGCGGTTAAGTGTATATGACGCGTATGCAAGATAGAGCCAACCGAAAATGTAATTTAAACATTAAAAAAAATTCGTGTTAAAGCGAACTCGGAAACGTATTGGCGAAAAACGACTACCGCAAATATAATGGCAATGGTGCCATTTATTAAATGAAATAAAAGATTTATTCTTGTATAAATGTAATTAGATAGAGATGTTGTTCTTAAAAATATATCGTTTCATTTTTACCGTAGTTTTAATGGGGTGCAAGCAAAGATATAACAAAATCTCAACATTAATATTTGGAATTAGTAACATTCCAAATATGATTATGATTATGAGTTTTGGGCGTTATAACCCCCACCAAACTTTGGTATGGTTACTATGGTCTTTTCAGGCTGCCGTACGTTGCAAAGCTCCTGATTTTGTTTCTTTAATATAAAAAATATATAAATAATTAGCATTGTCTAAAAGAATAATATTTATGCTTTTATAATTTTTTACCTCTAGTTATTTTTAGTTGACCGATAACGTTATCAAATGGTGATTGTGTTGCTTTTGTCAGACAAGTGAGTTAATTATATATATATATATATATATATATATATATATATATATATATATATATATATATATATATATATATATATATATATATATATATATCTTTTTGTTTATTATTTCAAGGTTTATCTAGAGTCAAATAAATGATTAAAAATCAAGTTGAACAAACTTTGTTTATAATATTGATAATAATCTAATTCGTTTTAAGTTTCAATTCACGATGAAGTAATTGAAGGTCAAAGAAAGAACAATTAAGAATATTCAATCCAAGATATAAGAAGTAGGTATTTCATGTGGTTTTTTTTAGTTAATAATAATTATAATCAGCAACACTATTTTTAGGAACTTTTTCTCAAAAAGCAAAATTAAAAATTTGACAATCCCAATATAAATTCGGACACGTATTAAAATAAATCCTAACATTATTTACATATTAAAGAATAGGCGGTATAATAAGATTTGAAGCTTAAATAAGTATAATGATACAAATAATATTAATAACTATTTAAACAATGTTTGCAATTGCAGAAGTCGCGGAAGGCCACGACACACCTTCCATGATCAAATTGATCGTGTACTAGCAGAAGGTGATGTCAGGAGCCTTAAGAACAGACGAGCGTGCATGACAAGAACTATGAATGTCAAAGAAGCAAGTGAGGTGTGTAAGAATAAGCCTAAATGGCGCTCTGTTGTTCGTGCCTACCCCGCAAGGACCCTGGCGTGAACTTATGTATGTATGTATGTATGCAATATTAAACTTGTATTTATGACATCAAAAGGACCCATGTACATGTTTTGTACACTAGTACAAAATCTATGAGGCAGCACGTTTTGCAAAATTATAAAAAGTATGTCGGTTCATTTGAATGTCTGCTCCCTTACTAGATGTGAACTATATACTCAAATTCTTAAATTATTTTATTAATCTAAAATTTTAAGATTGAGGAGTTTTTAGTAACTTTATATTATTTAATGTATACTACAATGCGTCAGCTATTTTTTGTCCCGATATGCATACATTCAAAAGTATTGACGTCTGTAATATTTACTTCTAGTGGCATTAAATTAAACACTATACTTACGAAGCCTTAATAGCTACATATACAAATAATGCGTTCTAATCTCCGAAGTCGTAAGAATTGAGTCCCTTCGCCTCTCTAACTTATGAATAGGGGCAGTGATTGCGGATCGTTACCCTCATGTTGCATGCGTACTGTTGGGCAATGCTAAAATCCCGAATTTCACCATTGCTGTGATGTAGCTTGTTTCCTGTGAAATATATTGAAGAATTCAACTAAAAAGTTTCTTTATAAATAAAATATTCTATTCTTTACCTCATTTTACAAAAATAAATTCCGAAGCTCCTGGGATTAAAGCACCTGAAATAGATAGATAGATAAATAACACTTCATTGCTCACCAAATATCCAATTTCAAAAATTCACAATTACAATATTGTCATGGTAGAAACAATAGGCCGTCTTATCTCTGAAAGCAATCTCTTCCAGGCAACCTAAATTAAGGAATAATTTAACCTAATCTGGCGATTTACTTAAACTACATTATTTATAAATTAAATACACACACACATATATATACTTATATATATTAAATAGTCAATAATGCAAGAATTAGGCACAATTATTTAAGGAAAAGTAGTGTTTTCTGAGTTCGTTCTTAAATGTAGGCGATGTTTTGGCCTCTCTGACAGTAAGAGGCAGTGCATTCCAAAGTTTGACAGCCTGCACTGTATAAGGGTTATCATAAAAGAATGAAAAATAACTTTTATTATTTTAGAAAATTCTCAACCTTCATATATTTTGTCTTCGCGAACTCGGAGACATAATTATGACGTCATAGCTATGTACTTGCAAATAGAATCAAATCGAGCATTGATTATTGTTTGATATTATCATATTTTAAAAGTTATAGTGTAGGATGTTATTTATATGTAAATAATATTATAGTTCATTGTAACATTCCTATTGTAAAGTAAAATTAATATTTTTATCCAAAATTGATGCAAAAAGATTCTTTGAGTAATGTTTGAGATGAACTTAATATTTACTTAAGTTTTCGCGACTTGTATACATAATAAAACTGCGTTTTAACGGTTTTAAGCGCGGTAATTTATTTGATTTTGTTATTCCGACGTTTCGGCCACTTTTCAGTTGCCGTGATCACGGAAGACAGAGATGACAATTATGATTGTTAATTATAGAAATAATTTTGATTATAATTTAAACAAAATTAATACCTTTTTTAGAATTGTTAAAATTAAAAATGAACCAGTATTCTCATACAAAATCAAGAAGGCAAATACCCAATTACCATGTTTTAGAGGTGTAAGGAAACATCGTGATGTAATCCGGAATCGTAATGTAATAATGTGAAATAAATTCGAGGAGGCCCGAGCGTAACAGTGATTTGTTTACGAGCTAATATTATATTATTATAGTTTTTGGCACCATGTCGAGCCAAATATTTGAATAATTGAAGACCTAATTAGACTAATTACATAGTTGGCGTTAAGTGTTTGATATAGCTTCATTGTAATGTACAGTCGCGGTATGAAAAGGCTCATCACCTTAAAGTCTACTTTTGCTTGCAAAACGAACAATCTGACAACATGTCACGTTTACAAAATATAGAAACGTGAAAAAAAATTCAATGTTAACAGACACTGAGATTAAAAACAGTTTAAATCATCAGAAACAAGGAAGATATAAACAATCTTCTTAGACATGATAGAAAGTCAAACAACTTTGATCTGAGTAATTCCAATCTTAATTGTTAAACAGTTAAATATAATTTTCTGTGTCCCAGTCTGTCCTGTAACTTAGTTTAAAAAGGTAACAAGGGCTAGTGGAACGTTAAACGCTAATGCATTTAACGTTCCGCTTCGAAAACTGGCGAACCTTTTCATACCACGACTGTACTAATAACCGTAATATTTTATTGTTTATGTGATGTTGTGTGAATTTATTTTGTAAATGACATAAAAAATATTAAAGTTGTAAAAGACTCATAAAAACTCATTATTAACAAACTATGTACCATGTTCAAAAATAAATCTAGGTTTCAATTGGAAACCAGATTTTTTATATTGCCATAAATCGAAGATAAATATTAGGATTAAAAACCCATTATTTTGTCTCTCATTAGGTATATGTTACTTACAAATAGTTTTCGACCCCTCGAAATATTATAACATATTTGTTACTACATAACGAGTGTTCTACAGGTGCATTAGTTTCGAGACGTTCTTGCGTTTTTAGTAGAATTTGTATATTTACAATACACCTAAACATGAAATATAAATTTCCTTGAAATTTGGTATTAAAAATTATGTTGAATATTAACATTATCATATTAAGTACCTGCCTATAAAATATACAAAAAGCATTCGTTTATTTATTTACGTATTGTCAGTACACTACTACAAACGCAAAAAAACGTCTCGAAGCTAATTTATCTGTACCTTCACATCTCTAGCCTTAATCGTTCCTGAAATTATCAACATTAGATTAGACTAAGGTAAAATTCATAAAAACAAAATTAATACTTATTTAAATTTTTATTACTAACTTAACAATATATACAGATCTATAAATACTAAATTAATCTACAAAATAAACGCTATAATAACCAATGGCTAGTGTAACTTTGGCTGGCAATCACCGAATTTTTTTTCCAAGAATCAAGCTCCAATCGTATCAAGGCAGACCGATTTTAAGTACACAAAGCCAATCAAAAGTTTCTCTGATCACAAATATTCATTATCGCGTGTTCCACATACACTTTGTTCATCCGGCGATTTGCATTTTAATCTCTAGTTTTTAAGAATAATTATTGATAATACACGAACTATATAACACAAGGTTATCAAACAATTCTATGATGCATTGACATTCGGCATAGATAGCTGAGTAATAATTGCGACACTACATCTAAAGATTTTTTCACACTAGCGATTCGCGAGCTTGTCTGTAGCTAGAACATCGCGGTCTGGTAGGTAGCTTCATTACTTTGGCGGTTGGTGCATGAAATGTAAAGGCCACTCTCATTTAGTATCAGAACCTGGTCATTACATCATTTTTCATAAATGATGATTATAATGATGATGATGATTTTGATGATTATTGTGTTTTAAATAACATAGAGGCTCATAAAGTGTGACGCGACCTGTACATTATGTATTACAATCTAGAAATTATAAAATTTTAAATTATATTATTTACACTATAGTATAACTGATGTTGAATGTAAATTAAAATCCTTATGAAATTACTAAGTGTTTTTAAAATCATTTACATAAATTTATTTAAAAAACCCTTAAGAAAATGTAGTGTTGTTTTATTTACATGATTTAGTTCCTTAAAGGACTGCAATCTCCGTGTACTCAAAGGCCCCTGCATAGCCTAAGAAGGCTCAAATTTACTTTACACCTATATCATGAACAAACTGAATTTGTAAAGTAATATTCAATCAATTATTTATACCTACTGACAAATCAGAACCTTCAACCAAGTTGCTCTATTTAACTATTCATTCTTTTCCCTAACTATTAATTGAAAAGTAACATTACTTGTCTAGAATTTATGTTAAATTTTAACCTGTCATAAAGCAAATTAATTTATAGTAAGATATAGAAACTATAAGAGCTCTTATAGAATTCGCAACTCGTTGGCGTTGTAAAGATGTCAACAAATCGCTACATTATTGGGAACACGCTCGTTAATCGCTAGTGGGGTAAAGCTCTAATATAGACATTGGTGATAATCATATCATTTATGACTATAGATATAATTGCGTTCACTAATTAAGATGGTATTGTTAAATACATATATCAATATGAGCAATAACTAACAATGGCTTTTACAAGAATTACTGTTTATAAAAAAAATGACAGACACCAATTTTTTTATATCAAGAGAAGATTTTAAAGGTCAAATTGAAATAACAAAGATAGTTTGTAGCTTAAAAAATTGGATCTGTCAAATCATATAATCAACAGGTACACTTAGCACAATAATAGATTCTCTATTGGGTTGGTAAAGGCGGTTTAATTTAAATCTACTCACATCTATGCCGAAAAGATAAAAAATCACCTGTAATTATATGCAACTTCATGCAACAAGTTACGTTACGATCTTTAATAAAATCTTGTGCGTAAAACTTGTATAAAAATAGCGAAATAATTTAGACACAAAATAGATAGGATAATCTAAAAATTCAAGCAATATTTACATTCACATGAATCTAAGTCATGCAAATAAAATGAAATAAAATCAATTATAAATCTCTTAACTTACACCTTGCCTTAAAGTGAAAATGATATTGCAAACCAATCTTACAGAAAGAATTTGAAAATGCACTAGTGCTGTAAATGTTAACGAACATTTTTAAATTAAACATAGAAATACTTCTTCCGTCTATTCACTGAAACTTCTTAAAGTATACTGTCAATAATGGATTTGCAAAATCGTGTAATCAATGTCGACATTGTACAAAAATAAAAGAAAATAATATTGACTAGCTAGATTTTAACTAATTAGCGTAAGAGCTCATCGAAATCTAAAACAAGAGAACAACATAAGACATTTTACTATAGAACGTTCAATAGTGTTAGAACAAAAGCATTATATGCAATGACTAATAAATCAATAAATACAAAAGTTACCTTATTCACACTTCCACAATTTGCATGATAACACCTGTTCGCTACATTGATTACAAAGACATATTAATCTATGCTTATTTATTTATGTGTTTTCGTGTTTTAGATATTGATGACGTCGAAGCTTAACCTGAACACATTAAATTATATGGTAAATATCAACCCATCCTCATTATGTTTCTGCGTCGAAGCAATCGCTCCATTGCGTAGAACACGCGATCTGACCCTCAATAGGGACACACTATACCTCCGGTTCCAGGCACGGCTACTGCGTCAGGATAATGCACCCTGCATATATCTTTAAACGTTTTCCCTTGTCTCGGTGCACGTTCAGGGTTTCTGTTGCCGCCGTAGCCATTGCTATAGCCGTTGTAGCCACTGTAGCCATTGTACCCATTATAGCCACCGTAGCCATTGTATCCGTAGTTCCCATAGCCACTGTAGCCGTACGATCTGCGCGGATTACCGTTGATCGCGTCGTAGATAGCATCAAAGAAGGGAGCGCACTCCACTGCAGCAACGGTCACGACGAGCAGGATAAGTAAGCAGCGTGTAGACATCGCGGAAGGGTGGGTATACAATTGTGTCAATTCGATTGACGGTCAGACTGGCCTTGTTGTGCGGAAGCTTGCTCCAGTGGCGAGTAATCGCGAATGGTGCCGGGTACTCATGTAGTCGGTTTATATATCGGCCTCGGATCATCCGACAGTGTGCAAACGGGTGCGTACGCGACGGGTTCACGGTCTATACCCTGGATAACAGGGCCTTGGACTAACAAACATTTATATCTTGAATATATAGGTACAATTCTTTACATTATTTGTTGTAAACCATTTTTATATGCCTTCGTGAGAACGAGACTACTTATGTCATTCTAGGACCAATTTTTTTACAAAGTAAAGAAATTACTCACATACAATTTTTTTAATATTTGGAAACATCTAAACTAAGCTCTTTCAGACTACCTTCATTTTAAAAAGACAAAAAAGTTTAAAATATCGTAGTTACCTGCTCTATCCTTGCCCTAAAACCCTGAACTGTAAAGACTAACAATATATCATTAAATAATAAATTCGAGGAATCAGTCCCAAGTGGTCCCCCTATCTTCGGCCTTGAACAAAATTGCTTAACAATATATGAAGTTACTGTACCTACGTAACCTAATTTCGTAAGTAGGAAGAGTTTAGAAAAGCTTATAGTGTACATAATGGTTGGTATTATGCTAGACATTTATCACGGTATCTAGGTCTGTCTTAATAATTTTATGGGTAAACGCTTTATGGGCATAGATTTCGATATTGCTGTTATTAATAAACATTTTAGACATGCCGTAATAACAAAGTGCGATATATTGCATTTGCTATATTAAATTAACGTTTAGAGAAAGAAATAATTATCTCAGATCAGTGCTAATATTTTGATATTTACATTAAAATATTAATGTGATTTATGTGTAATTTTCAGATGTACGTAGGCTTCATGTATGTCGGTCGTGTCTTCATATCATCTTTTTATTTGTAACAACGGCAAAGAGCTTGGAAGAGTACTTAGTTAATGGTAGTGGAAGGAGTTATATCATTTTTTTTGTCTTTGAGTTCAGCTTCAGAATTTATAATCTAATGTTTCATCTAAAAAGTTAAAAAATGTATATACCTATTCCTTTTGAATTTAATTTTAATCAGTATCAGATCTAGATGAAAAGTTTTCATATGTAAACATACTTACAATTAGGTATAAAGAAACGATACTACGGACATTTTGCGAACACTAGGAAACTGTTGATTATCAAGGTATCACTTTAAAATGCTGCAAATATTAATCCTAACATACTTCTTCCATGAACCTGTATGGCACGGCCACACTTTGCACGACTGCGAATTTTTTTTTTTATAGGTCATGACTATTATATGTCATACATAAGAAATTTTATCAATCCATTATGTTTATATAAACCTATTACAACAAACTAACAATAATTATCTTACAGATATTGTGTAATATAAGTACATAAATTAAATCTAAAGTTATGTTGCTGATCACTGCCAGAGGGAGCGTGCATAGAAGGCTGAATGCATTATCACGATGCGAAATAGACATGAAACATAAGGAACTTCTTTTAGGTATTAGTCAAATATACTACTAGTGGATTAGACGATTTCCTTGCATAACACCTTCACGGCATGCCGTGGGGGCGTCGTGCAATGTTAAGGTAAAACGAAGTCAAGTTCACCAAGAGTCGCGAACATTCACCTCTGCCCGCAAATGCTTGGCATTCAAGACAACAATAAAGAGCTGACATTAGTTACTTGATTTATGGGTGCGAAATGTGAGAGTTTCGATTGTAAATCGATATAAAGTTGAGGATAATATAGTGCTTTTAGAAGGTTAAGCATTCCTGTGGTGTGAACGAAGTGTGCGCCTGTCTAATACCAACTTCTTTGTTAGAGTTTCTTAGGTAACTGGGCGTAATTTGGTTGTGTTCAACAATTCCTGTACCTACATATCGTAGGCTTGATAAGAAATGGACGTACAGACAAAAGTGCAGTTTTACATAGGGGACAAAATTGTAAATAAAACCAAACTAGTTGATTGTATGAGGCTGAAATTTGAAATATCCTTCTATTTACGAGTAGGTACTCTTGCATACTGGTAAGTATAAGTCCAGTCATTAAAAAAAACAAATAAGTTGCACTTTCTTACGAGACGCGAATCTAGTAATCAAACTGAAACTAAATTTATTAGGAATGTTAATTGAAAACCAATTTAGCCCTTTTTCACCCACCAACCCTATTCAACGGGGATACTCCGCTATTTCTTCGGACTTGTTTTCCTTGTCAAAGCGTGACTTTCAAAAATACGACAGAACAAGAGAATACATACTTGGAACTTGTAATTTTGAGAAAACGTGAACATACTAAAATAAAATTTAAATTAATACAGGACTTCAAATTTTCATTGATTTGGTTGACTTTAAAAATATATAAAGAACGAGAGAAACCGCCTAGGACTTGATACCTATGTGGTGGAATAGGCCACCGCCTGGCATGGCCCGCGATGTGGTTAGTCAAATACTCGTGGCTCTGGTATGAGACGAAAGAAGTAACACTGAGGAGTTTAGTGGGTATTTCCAAGACAAGTAGTCATAGCATATGTTAGGAGGTACCATTACCTCCTCAGTGTGACGATTCCGACCTACTCCCACTGCGTTTCCCCGCGGTGGCTGGTGTTCAGATTTCCCTTCGTTAAAATAATGTTCACCTAGTTATGTAACTAAGTACACATTATCTTAAGTGAACAATGGTCACGATGGAACATCGTGACTAGCAAGTTATGATGTGAATGCATGAATATTGGTGACTTTTTCTTCTTCTAAAAATCATCTTCTCCGATATTGATTGTCCAGATCTTCTAAGTAAGGTCCACTTTAATATTCCAGCGAAATGTATATGATTTAATCAACCCATAAATGTACATTTAAGTTTTATTAATTACAGACAAAACTCATTTCTAGTGCGAGCAAGTAATTATTTAAATAATTTAAGCCAATACGATGACATTCACCCATTTGCAATCAGCATTTCAGGAGCCAAGCGGTGTCTAAGCATTACATTTTTCAACAGTGATTAGACATCTTGGTGCCTTTTTTAGGTTTGCATGTTACTTTTAAGCAATAACTTATTCATGAAAACCTGTCATTCGCTTTTTTTTGTTAATTATAATTATCCAATCAAATGTATTTAGCTGCAGGTTTTCCATAAATAAATCAATGTTGAGTATTTTTTATCTGTAATTGTACAATTAAGAGTACAGTATTGTCTTGTATCCTTCCATGGAAAAATAAAAAACTGGCCGCATGTATTCCGTGCTAACTGGCTAGCCAGGGTGGCTAATCGTGGCCGGTGTTTAAAGTTTACAAATAATAGTCAGATATAGCCGCTGCGACCTGGCCGCCGCAACTTGACCGCCTAGTGCGTTCGAATTCTAACAGTATGGCAATACAATAAGGACATTTTACTGGCCTTTCAAGTAGCCTACCTATAAGACGGCGACCTAGGCTAGATATATCATTAGTAGTCTTTAAAAGGGATTATATTGCTGTATTATACAGAATACAACATTTAGATTATCATTTAACCTAAACCATAGGAGAAACTTCTCGCTATTGCTCTGTCCTTAGTACCTGAAAAATACCTCAATTCTCCATTTTTAAACGGCGCTAAAAATCTCACTTTTTAGTTTTCACAATATGGTAAAAATTTTAAAAACAAGATTTTTATTGCACGAGTTCAACTGGCAGACGGCTAACCTGATGGAAAGCGGTTACCATCGCTCATGAACATTTCTAAGACCAAAAGTGCTATCATTATGCTGCCACTGCCACTCTCTAAAGGGAGACAGGAATCTGCCCATTAATGCCGGAACACAACGTTGTTATGGCGGCATACTCTGGACCAGGGGTGGTAACTATCCAGATGGACTAATACTCTATCAACTGGCTGCGAGTTGTTCTATCGCCTCTTGCAACAGGCACGGAATTTTATTATCTTCCGTTCTTGCACGAATAATATACTCGTGTTTCTGGTATTGCGCAATTAGATACTTACCTATATTTGTTCGTACGTTTGTCCTTATATGAACTATGCAACAAATAAATTGGTATTTGTAGAACATTAACCACTCTCAAAATGTATTTCACAAACATGGCTAGTTTAATAATAGTTTCGATATCAAATTCGTACAATCAATGGATTGTTGCACCAGCAATCGACCACACACTTTTGCAATATGTGCTTCAAATACTAATACCATAAACCCTGTTAAAAGGGCATTAGTGCATTAAAGTACTATGGAACTGCAACTTTAGGTAGTGAAATGTACAGTATATTATCGATTGCATTGTAAATGTAGTTGTCAAATATTTTACGGGAAGAATTCAGTCGCATACCAAAGCACGCAAACAATTTGCGCTCGCAGATTGACATTTACCGTTGAAATGTTGGGTTAATCAACAGGAATTAGTGGATTCATAGCGAATGTTGTGCTTTTCCAATTTGATTTATGTTCATATGTACAGTCGTGGTATGAAAAGATTCGTCGCCCTAAAATCGACTTTGGCTTGCACAAGTATAACAGCACCACCAACCTTTTAATAATCGTTACCATTTATTACGTTTGTAAAATTTAGAAACGTTATAAAAGAAATCTATTATATATCTATCTTAAATTATCCATGTATATCTATATTTTACATTATATATCTATGTATATGTATCTTAAAAGTATCTTGTATATAATTTATTTTTGTTAATGTGTTTATATTATATACTATATCGTAGAATATCTTTAGTGTACACAACCCTGCCTTTAGCTTCTTCTCCCTTTCTCGCTAGACTCATGGGTTTGCTGGAAGAAAACTCTTTTAGGGCTAAGCTCGCCTTTGTATGTCACCACTATTTAATAATTTTGTATGTAACTTTTTGTGTACAATAAAGAATAAAGAAATAAAATTGCAATGACAGACACTGAGATTAACAATAGTTTTAATCATCACAAACAAAGCGGAAATAAACACACTTCTAGGACAAGATAGAAGTCAATCAACTTTGATCTAAGTAATTTCAAACTTTATTGTCAAATAGTTAAAAATAACCTTCTGTAGAACAGTTTTCTAGTTTGAAAAGTTAACACGTGCTATGAAATGCTAAATGAATCGATTTGAAAATAGGCGAACCTTTTCATACCGTGACTGTACTTGTAGACGAAAAATGACAATAACGAATCCGAAAAAATCGACTAAGCGCGTGTCAGTCCACGCAGAATGAGGGTCTTAGTATACGTGAGAACTGTCCACTGTCTTTGTCATTTGGCTACAGAACCTTTCTTTACAAGCAATTTTAATCTAAAATGCTTCATAACTCAAAACCACATTTTGTTAATGAAAATTTGAAATTGAATCTATTATACACACGCTTATGTAAATGAATGAATACCAATCGTCAGCTACAGAAGGGGACATCCCCAATGTTTAGTTTTTCGTGATTTCATAACCTACATCGTTGTGTAGTGAAATATACGATACACACACAACAGGAGTCAAATTTCATCCAAATAGACGTATTAATTTTTGATAACAATGAGTGTGGCATACATAGACAGACTATATACACTTAGGGTAGTCAGACAGTACATTATTGAAGGTTTAGTAGGGATCCCTAATTTTTATACAGCCTATTTTAATCAGGGACAATGTAGCATTTGAATGATGAAGGAATTTTCGAAAACAATCCGATTTCGCAGTAGTTTTTGAGTTTATTCGTTACAAACAAACAAAAATACAATTCCTTCCTCCTTATAATATTAGTCTAGATAAATTGTTTTTTTTTTAGAAAAATTCTAAAAAAATATTTTGATTATAAAATTAAAGCTGTGTATATTACATAAATATACATAGACGTGTGATATAAAAGTATTCCCAAGCATACATTCAGTGTATTCTAACAGAGGTCTAAGAGTGAATATACTTCAATGGCTTGGAAAACAACACCCAAAGGGCCCTGAGATATTTACACAGGATCCGGCTTCGTTGGCTTACTGTTATTGATACACAGTCACTCCTACACGCCACGTAAAATGTAACGACTTGCTTCCATGCAATTCTTGCTTATAGGGTTCTTTAGCCCTTTTGTCAAAAACGGAACCCATATGAAATTATCTATCTTTGTATATCAATCTGTTCAAATCAAATTCTTTTATTTGCAGGAAACGTGGTCACAAGATATTGATAGAATTCGAACGTGGTGCATGTTTCACATAATAAAGTTATACAAATGTATTTATACTTAAATAACACCATTTATCATTTAATAGTAACACGTAATAACAGCCCATAACTGTCCCACTGCTGGGCTCGGGCCTCCCACTGTAGAAGGGGAACAGACAGTGTACCTGCCACGCTTGTCCCTTGGTAGGTTTGACACATCGGTTATCTCGACGTGCAGTTTGTATCACGATGTTTTCCTTCACCGTTGTTAGCACGTGGTAAATGTAACAATATGCACATTAGGTTAGAAAATTGCCTAAGCGGTGCATGCGTTCCGGCCAGGATCGAACCCGCGCCCTTTGAGTTTAGGACGCGTGCGCTAGCCATTACGCTACCACGACTATACTATTTATACATTATTAATATAATATTCTTATGTCATGAAATTATCTGGTATATCGTGAACTCATTATTGTGTCATAATAAAATTATTAAACAATTTTCTCTGAAGCTACTGGATACTAGTACTACCATGAAAAAATAATAGCATTATTTTTCCATAGTACTATGTAGATGAAATTTAATAGGATTATGAAATTTGTATGCCACACACACATAAACACGCCCATCCCTCCACATACAAAGTATGTATGCAGCACTGTAAGGGCTTCAATTAAACCCCCTGCACTACTATAGTCAGATTGCTAATAAAATCAAGATCAAGGGATGGCTGCTGTACCTAATTGAGGGTTGTTTTTTTTACTGTACATATTCAAATTGTGTTGCCGGTATGTATCGACATTTTCGTTACCCCGATGTATATTTCATCGCAATATGTAATATTAAGTCAGAAAGCTGCCTAATACAACACATGTTTTCGAACCCACGCCATGTCATCTGAAAAGTGAATACGTTAGTCACTAAGGTTCCACGGCTAAATGTCAAGTGCCTTATATAAATATCTAAAGAGGAGTTACTATATTATTTTAGGTCTAAACTAAGGTTCAGTAACATGCAAAGTTTATGCAGAATGCGGTTGGGCGCGTGCTTCTGAATGCTGATACACTTTGTGGTTAGTCTTTGAATAAATTTTAAAATGTTGGCATACAAGTATATTTAACATTATTTACTCACTACAGCCGGCTTTAAAATAATGCTTAAAAATATTGCTTCAAGTTTTCATTCATACTTCTGTCTATATTTTTATAATAATATACAATATTCAATTCAGTTTCATGCTTCTTGGGAAACAATGGCTCTCGCTCCCGGCCGTGGTTCGTACCATAGTCGGGAGCTCCGGTGGATAGGACGGAGACTTTTCTTTTCGTTTTGCGAGCGGGTCATGCTCAAAAGGAGAAGGAGGATCAAGAGCGTGAACGCACCAGCCTGCTCCAATCCCGCTAAAGGAGAACGCGTAACGGATGGCATCCTTAGACCTCCAGCCGCCGTAAGCGCCCTGGGGAAAGTCTTTCACCAGCCGTAAATGCTGTCGAGGTAAGAGCACGCGATCACCTCTCCTCCCGTGGGGCGGCTTACAACCCACTCCACGCCAAAGAGAGCACGACGTTGCCGAGAGCTTGCGTTCCCTTGGTAGTGGCAGCCCCCTTTAGGCCGCCGTCTGCCAGGGCATCGCGGAAAGCTAAATGTCTCATTTATTTTAATGCATGTTTGAATTTTATTAGAATTATTCGTACTACGTACTGAATATTTTTATTTTATTTTATTTTAATAGGATCACCAACAGTTTTTTACATTTAATCAGTTACTAGACTTATGGCTAAGGTTTACAATGCAATGTAAAAACTAATTATAGGTGAAGACAACTTGCATTATAATTTCTTCACTGTTATTTAATTAGATTCTCGTAATAAATATAACAAATATGTGTAAGGTATTTAAATCAAACTGTCCGTCAGTCTGTCCAATGAATGTCCTGTTGGGCTAAACGAATCTTTTTATAAAATGATTTTTTGGAGTCAAAGTGAATGTTAGTAACATCACTGCTGCTGTTGAGAATTCTACACATTCTAGAGATAGGGGGGTTAGCAACTAGTACTGTTGTTCCTAATGGGGGGGAAGAGGGGGTAATAGGGTACTTTTTATCCCAGAAAATCCAAGGAATAGATAATAGAGGCGAAGCTTATTTTTCTAAGCAAATTTATACGCCCTAGTTCATACAACATAATTAATTCACCTTCATCTGTAAAGACCACTTAGAGACCGTAAATGAACATCAGATTTTTTTCCTGAAAAATGTGGTGACCCAAATTTTATTATAGTTTTAAGTCAATCGCAGTGCATTTTGGGAAGTAGACCTCCCTAGTTTCGCGCCACATATCCCTACCTTCCCCTTGAATGAGGTTCAACGCCCACCGGCGACTTTACGCAGATTATCACTCCACCGGGCTGCGGGTATTCTACCTAGAGACCGAGCCATTGCCACTTCATCTTGCAAATTTTACGAGCTATGTCGGTTACCTTGGAGGTCAGATACCTAAATAGATATATGAATATCTATTGAATAAAATCAGGAGTAAAGTGTTTCTGGGTGTTAAAAAGACATTTGACAAATAAACACATTTGACCAACAGTTCTTAAATAAAGTATATTTACAGCATAAACTCTGTTGGTGAAAGTCATACTTTTATACATACCGACTTTTGACCGGATCCAATAAAGAATTTTCATAATATCTAAACTTAAAGTTTGTAGTTTACACTAGAAGAATAGTTAAGAATGCTCTGAGAATAATAAATATATTTTAACGTTGCTCTTGATAGCGATAGAATAGTCTGTTCAAGACCTATAAACTAGTGGGTAACGTTACTCAGATAAAACGTAGTCGTAATTTTTACTTCCCGTTGTAGAAATAAAACAGGCTTTTAGCGAAGGTACGCCGAGAATAGTTCACTTAGTCCATATTTGTGTCCGTTAAATATTTCCCAGAGAATACCAATATATTTGTTTATGCGGTTTTTAATTCGTGATAGTCCTGAGAAGTCGTGGTAGCGTAATGGCTAGCACACGCGTCCCCAAACTCAAAGGACGCGGATTTGATCCTGGTCAGAACGCATGCAGCACTTGGCAGTTTTCTGGCCTAATGTGCATATTGTTACAATTACCACGTGCTAACAAACAACGGGGAAAGAAAACATCGTAATGAAACCTGCACATCGAGATAACGAATGTGTCAAACCTGCCAAGCCGCGTTAGACAAGCGTGGCGGGGTAAATTTCCGTTCCCCTTATAGTGTTACGACCGAGCCCAATAGTGGGACGTTTATGGGGGCTGTTATTATCTTAGTGGTTTTTAAGTCAAAACATGAAAACATTTTTATTTACTTACATCAGAAGATACCAAAATTGTAAACTAGTATGGGTAGAACCTTAAAATTTATACATAATAAATAAATGTAGATTTTATAAATTTTTGATAAGAGGGGGGTTCGCTTGTACAATCGAGAAAATCGAGAAAACTTAATTAATATTCATTCATTAATTCCTAAATCATGGAAGCCAATTCGTATTTTTCCCAAAAGGCCTAGCTACAGTATATCGTTGAGTAGCTATACAATTCCATTGTCCGAGGTAGGAACCAGCCCACTAACCTGAATAGTGGATTAGGCGTTTTCATTCATAATAGACAACTGCCATTACTAACTTCTCTCATGGTTTTTATTGATTTTGTTTCAGTAACTAAAGGGTTGCCAGTCAGCAAGAAAATATGGCTACCGTTGGAACGTTCCCAGTTGAATTCGATTTGGAACTCATATATTATATGCAACTTTTATTATTATAATTTTATGTTAAGCTTTATATAAATTTAACTTTTCTTTATTGTATTATTTATCAACAATTCGAGGGTTGACGTAAGTTGTATAATTCGTCATACGCTAAATATATACGAGGAGAAAAGTAAAGTAAATGATTAAATCAAACAGCAGGTAAATTTCTTATCTAAAGTCGAAACTCAATTAACCGGACTAATTGTTGTAATTACATGGCCCGGACTTTTGAAATACTTGCGTGGGGCCATGGGAAGGCCAACACGAAGAGGCCCCTTGACAAATTTGATGTAATTGTGGCGTCATACTGACCGGTGATTGCGCCTGTCTGCACCATATAAAAATGCACCCAAAGACAGGCTCCGGCAAGTGTAGGACTATCGTAGGCATTGAGAACAAAAGGTATCGGGCTATTGCGATGAATTGCTAATGGACCTATAGATAAGAAAGAAAGAAAAAGATTTATTGACTAAAAATACGACGCTATACATAAAAGAAAAAAAAACACAATAAATTGTCAATTTTTTACACAAAAACATGTATAATATTAAATAAACAAATAAAGGCCCGTACGTCGAGTTTTTTAGTCAATGAGGTTGACAACTCAGCATTGTGCTGTTTCGAAATTTTTTAAAATCCCGATACAGCGCTGATTTTCAGTGCCAACCTCCGAACACTTGACCCAATAACACACACACACACACACACACACACACATATATAAGTTATAAGTTCCTGTACACATAAAAAAAACATACAGCATATACACAAATACAAACACACATAAATATACTGTGATTATATTAGAAAAACAAATATAGTAATATTATTAAATAAAATCATATAGTTATATACAGTGAAATTACAATAGACTTAAAGATATATCAAAAACAGTGCTGTGAAAATAAAAAAATAAAATAAAAATTACATTTGTATTATGGGAAAAAGGCACATATGTATAGATATATGTATAGATCAGGGACTATTGGGACTATGGCGTCCGCCCGTCGCAATGTTTAAGAAACATGGAAAAAATGGGCAGACGGTGACTCACCACGAACTGCATGGGCCTCTAAAAATGCCAAGATTGGCGAGGAGCAATATGGGCAATAACATAAACAAAATAATAAGAATAAATATTTAATTATAATTTAATTTAATTTATAAAGTCTTTTCTTTCTATTTTATTGTATTCGTAAAGAGAGAGCTTCATAGCGTATTTGAAGCTTTATTCTAGTCGTGTAATCATGGAAATTGTTGCGGAGTAAGTTAATTGCAATTAAAACGTAGCCGGCGGTGGATTATGTAAACGAAACCAAACAGACAGCGACAAATTGCTGTAAGGGTGGCAAAGAAGCCTTGAGACGAGAAGATTTTTTTCAGATACTGTTTTTATCTGAACATTAAACGATTTACTCAGTAAGTTATAAACCCGCAAGGGTTGTGAAGAAAGCCATTCATAGGCATAACATTGATTGAAATCTTTTGTATGGAAGTGATCTACTACTACTACTTGAGCGACACAAGCAAGAACTACGGGTCACAGAGATGAGTATGTTGCGATAGATGTATGGACTCATGCGGAAAGACTGCGTCAGGAACTCTCACACCCGCGGCAGTCTTCATATCCGTGACATAGCAATCAAACTGAAGAGTGAGTTACGTTGGTACGACCACGTCTTACGGAGACCGGCTAATTTTATGGGGAACAAATGTCTCGACATGCCGCCTCCGCCAGATGGCGGTCGCCGGTCGAATGCGAGGGCCCAACAAATACTGGTGTGACGTTGTGAAGGATAACATACCAGTGATCTTAAAAGAGAGGATGCTGAATATCTATCTATATTATATATAAAATTTCTCCATATACTTATGTATATATATAATTTATGTATTTATTATTAAAATGTAAGTAGTTCATCGCCATTATCATCTAAATTCATTCCCGGGGTTGTCTGGAAGAGATCGCTTTTTAGCGATAAGACCGCCCTTTGTACATAACTAGATGTAATTTAGTCTTAAGTTCATGTTTGTATTGGTGTACAATAAAGAGTTATCTATCTATCTAATATCGTACGAAGTGGAGAAGAAAAAGTAGGAAAGCAGACTGGACGGCGGAACGATCGCTCCGAACGCAACCAAGATTTAACGCTCGAAAGATGATAATAACTTTGATTGAAATGACAAAGAAGTTGAAGACCCTACTAAAAATCACAGTGTCCTAAATTTTATATAAGTGTAATCAATTCTAACGTGTGAGATAATTAAAATTGCTTATAACAATTTGTTTGAAATGTTTGATGTTAGGTATTTTACTGCCTGTGTTTAATTACGGTCCTGCACATATGTTGACCACAACGAAACCTTTATTTTTTGGTAATGTCTGTTCAAATGCATTTTTATAACACAGTCATTTTTCTCGACAAGTAATAGAAAAATCTATATGTTATATTATTTAAAAATTATATACTCATTTATTTAGGCGGAGTAAATCTAAAATTGTATCTTAATAAGTTTCTCTTAATTTTTTAATGGGCAAGTCCCTAAAACAATTAGATTTCGCAGTTTAATGTACTGTATGGTGTTGTTTTTGCTGTAAGCGCTATCGTACCTGGCTTGGCTTGAAAATTCATTTTCACCACTCATTTTAACCTTGCGTGAATTGGCATGTATAAAAACTCCAGCTCGCTTATTTATCAAAATCATAATTTTCGAATAAACATCAAACTGACCTACATGAACACTGATGATAAGGACCCCCAATAAGACTAATGTATTGGAGAACTTTTCCAAGAGACCTGACCTTGCGCACAGGTTCATTACCTCGTCATTTGTCTGGTGCGCGTACGCACGCGGAACTGCGCCCGCTCTCGTCAATCTAAATTGAATTAGATAACCATATCGTAACTGCTTTGTGAATCGATTTGTTTCTTATCAAATCGAAAGCTTTTTTTCCATATTTTTAATTTGCTATCTAGTTTCAAAATACAATACGTGTACATTTGCCAGCTGAAGAATTAACTTTCTCCCGCGGTTTTCCCAGAGCATGACGTAAACAAATGTTTAAAGTGTCAACGACAACGAGGTATACAAAGCATATGCTTTCTTGATTACGTATCTATGGATGACAGTAACCACCTACCACCGTTTGCGAGTTGATAAGCTAACATAAAAAAATGAAACTCATAAATTTTACGGTGCAGGGACGTGGCCGCTGACGGCAGAACAGGTTTATAAACTCAAAGTCAGTTAGGAAGCTATTCTTCGAGTCTGCTTTATAGATAAAATCGAAAAGATTATATCCATAAAAGAATCAAGGCAACCGACATCTCGCACTGACAACATCGGCTCGTATAATTAATTAGCAAGCTGATGTAACATAAGAAAATCGCTCGTGTCAGGACCAATAGCCGACGGTGCAGATGAGTTCTGAAGTAGAGACCGCGCTTCGGTAAACGTAGTGAAGGATGCCCTTCAGCACGGTAGACCGATGGTCTACGTAAAGTCGTAGGTAGGTAACCGTAGGTACTGGTTGAAAAAAGTAGAGGGCTCAGATATATGGTCTATACTTGAGACATCCTATAAGTTCACCTAACTGCATAACTATAGACCTATATAAATAGTGAGCTTTTAGTAATTTCATTGACAATATTAATTGACTAAATAAAAACATAACGTGCCTATCATAATTTGTGTATTTATAGGTAAAGTTTTATAATTATATAATAAAACTAAGTCAATGAGTATCGTTTTTTTGTCGTTTGTCGTTGCAATTCGTTTTTCCACTTATGCGTTGCCATTCGTTCTTGCACTTGTCCGTTGAAGTTTCACTTCTATTATGTGTTCCAGCACATATTTCGATTTTGAGATCAGGACAGACATACTTTAGATCAGGGGTGGTAGCCATCCAGTCGGGCAAATGCCCTACCACCTGGCTGTGGGTTGTTTTGTCGCCTCTTACGACAGGCCGGCCGGCCGCAGGAAATTGTATTCTTTCTCCGTTCCTGTACAGAGAATTTTTTATTTAAACATTTTTATTTTATCTAACAAAAAAACTGAATTCGATCCGGAACCAAAAAAAAAGCATCCATAGTCTACTCTAAAATTATGCCGGCTCTCACCACGTCTACTCTAAAATTATGGGGCCTTCCACGCGGCCGTAACTCTTTTTTATAACAGAAAAAATCCTAATACATAGAAGTTTCACTTCAAAATTGATATTAAATAATTGGTAACATATAACTATGGCTAATATATAACAAATTCCTACAAATTATTTTACAAGAAATATTTCTAAGAATTTTCAATCATAATAATCGTGTACCGCAAATATCATCTCAGAGGCGGTATAAATACATTTTTCCTTGTTATTAACGTTAAATATTTACGTTATTAGTATCAACGAGCTTATTCCAACAAGTCAACAATGATAACTGGGACCAAGGGTACGCGGATGACGTGTGCAAATGAGGGTGACTCAGCTCAGACACAGAACATCGCAAATCGCCCGGCCTCGGGACAGCTTCGCGGCATTGAGTTGCATTTACCAATAGTCTGGGTACACACTGTCGAAACGGGGTAAGGCCTTTTCTCATTTTTTTCACATCTTTAATTGGATCCAGGTTCATTTTTACATAGTCGCTATTAAGTTCTGAATAAATGCATTTTGAGGATTACAATTTTAAATTAAATCTACTCTCTAATCTAATGTCGGAAACCATTTAGTATCTGTATATCCCGTGAGAGTTGTACTTATTGGATAAAAGAAGAAGAAAAAAGAAGAAGGCGGCTCGGGACGCCCGAACGAAGTCATAACTTAAACTAATCTAAGTTGAACTACATACATACATAACTTGAAACCAGGTCCCTTGCGGGGTAGGCACGAACAACAGAGCGCCATACAGGCTTATTCTTACACACCTCACTTGCTTCTTTGACATTCATAGCTCTTGTCATGCACGCTCGTCTGTTCTTAAGGCTCCTGACATCACCTTCTGCTATTACATGATCAATTTGATCATGTATTAGCAGTTGAACTTTAATATCGCAATTGTTTAACTTCAGAAAAGCTTAAGTTATTACATAAATTTTATGTTTATTAATATGATAGACATATTGTGCCGATCCCAAAGAATTGGGATATGTAGAAAGAAAAGAGAATATTATAATGTAAGGAAAGGTTATTTATTAATAAAATCTTTTATTGATTATAAAATATATTTTATTCTTAGTTTCAATTCTTGAATATAGGTATACATTACAAGAAATATGGCTAGCGCTGTGGGTTAGAGAGAGAGGAGGAGTCTGCCTCCCGCTACCGTATGTGTGAGAAAAAGGGAAGCTAGACAGACTGGCGTCGTAACGCGTTACGTAACGAAGAAGTTTACCCTCTCATAAGAAGTTATCACTTCAAAAACCCGCAATTAAAATGTTCAAGCATTGCTCAGTAGGCAAATGCTAGATTTTTTATTTTGGCTAAATTTACCAAAATAGTAAATAGCTTAGCAGCTCACCTATGAATTACTCTGTATTCATTTCGTTACTTCAGTATCCATGATCACGGAAGACAAACGTAGTTTAAATTCCTAATTTATTTTAAAAATGCAAATCAAAACGATCAAGATCGGTACTCTTTTGTTTTGGAAAAATACAACATTTCTTTTTTTGCTACTTTCTTCATTTTTTACCTTTTTAAATGTGGTGAAATACTTACTGTTATGCAATTAGCCTAGTAAATTATAACCAAGTGTAAAAAGATTTAACTATCTTATTATATTGTTAAATGAATTTTTGAACATTCTAAACTTCCTAAATTTTTACCTCATAAAGGTAATTGGCCAAATAAGAACATAGTTTGTGTAAAAATGCCCAAATGCCCATGCTTACTAAACACCTCCAACACATTTTTATTTTGAAAAAATTTGTTTCGAAATCGCAATTGCTTGCCGTAGCGACCACGGAGTGGAGATCGCTAGAGATAAGACTCAAGCTCCAGCGGTGAGTGATAAATAGCCTAATGCCGGAAGTAGCTTCGTTAAACCTTCAGCCCACCTCTCGATACCCCTTAGCCAATCATACTTGTTGCTCCTCGTCAATCTTATACGACATTTTTAGGCCCCCATTCAATGAGTGGCGGGTCAACGTTTGCCCATTTTTTCCATGTTCCTTGAACATTATGATGGGCATAGCCCGGTACCTTATGTCCTTATTTCCCCCAATAGTCCTACACTGACCGGGGCTTGTCCTTGGGTGCATTATCAGTGTCACGCCACATTTACATTTAATTTGTCAAGGGACCTCTACGTGTTGGCCTTCCCATACACCCACGCAAGCTCTCCCAAAGTCCGGGCCATTTTTATGGCCCGTGGTCTTCAAATACATACATTATAGTAATCTTTATTTTCTCCTAAAATTACAAGGTTTAGTTAACAAAATGAATTGTTTTAAATGACTTATCCCATTATATTAACGAGTCCATTTTGTCACACGCGTTTGACAGAGGTCGAGCGTCGTGAGATTAGGAACAAATTCGGCGCATAATAGCTTTAAGGCCAACCAGAGTAATGATTGATGGAAAAATATGTTTGGCAATGGATTGCGTTTATCGGACGAGTCACGGCTCCCGACTTGCAACACACTTCCTGGTTTTATTTGTCCCAGCGACCTTACTGCACGCGGTTTTGTTTCCTGGAATATTGGAACGTCGTTTATTTATATTGAGTGTCTGGAATTGGAATTAATTACAATTTCCGTAAATGTATGTTAAGAAAGCAATATTATAAGGTCCCGTAGGCATATTCCCTAAAGAGAACTTTTTAGGAATCGTTTGTACGTCCATCCATAGAATATCTATCTATACCTAATACTATAACATTTTAGAGATGTCGTGTCTGTACATTCAAGTAATTTTGAAAAAGCAACTGGAATAGACTATATAAACGAGTCGCAAATACGATGCAATTTTTTTTAGACTTCTTGTCTGTTTATTTCAGATTCACGTAAAAACTACTGGGCCAATTTTGATGCGGTTTCCACTGATCAGCAGCTAATTCTTAGATTTAAAATCTGCATTACGTCTTATCTCGTAAATCGCTCGGAAAATTTCCTGAGTTTTTTTTTTAATAATCAGATTGAAAAAGAAACGAATTCCAATTCCTTCACTGATCGATAGCTGATTTATGAAATTAATATATGTTACTTTTTATACCGGAGATTTTGCGGGAATGTTGCCAGAATTGGTTTGAAGTTGCTCTTAGGGTGCATAGCAATTAACTTATTCCAACACACTCAAATACCTTAATTTTTTTTAAATGCTGCGGTACTTTGTGTCCCGAAAACCTCACAAGAATTTCCAGCCATCCGTGGACGAAATCGGGCACATCTTCTAGTACTATAATACGGGTATAATTATAAGATCTACGAATATATAGATAAAAACCAATTAATAGTTTTCATCGTTGTTAACGCCAACCTATTTGGTCGCCTCATTTGTTTCTTTTTTTTCTTCCGCCGCATCTGTCACTATGCAATGTGACATGGTCTACGTCCTACCGCAGAACGCATCGCTGCTCCCGCACAAACCTCGCCGCGTTTTGTGTGTTGTGCCGCTTTTTACACCCGCTTTCATCAACCCGCATGCTGGGAAGGTGCACCTGTACACTGATCACGAGGAAGCAGTCAGTGCCTACCGCTGCTAAGACGCATCGTTCATAGTGTGTCTGGTGCGGCGACCTTATCCTGTAAGTCCTTTCCTTCTTTAACCCCGCTCCCGCGCGCGCCAACATTCGCAAAACTTCGGAGTCTTTTAGATTTTGCACTAGCGTACCAAGTTATGGCTTCATTTCTTTGCCCAGTAAAACTTCTTACATTAATAATCATTTAAATAGTATACATACCTAATTAAAACTATTCATAATTTTGAGTAGCGTCACTTTACTTTGAAAATACCGTATATTAACGTCCGCTGTTTTGTATGTATATTTTTGGTCATTGTAACATGTCCGTCGTCTACCCGAATATTTATGGCTTTTAAAATAAGACTGATAACTAATATTTATTTACGCAGGACAATACTACGTAAATGCCATCATTTTTCTTACACCAATTACCCCCCACTGCCTTAAATCAACCGACAATGATTATTATATGAAAACACCCACCTCTACTTATTGCAAGTGCTAGAGACTTGAAAAGCGCAATGACAGTTATAGCTCTCACAGCATGTATGCAATATCGAACTTGTAATTTTCCGGTATAATTTAATATTACAACCTAAAAAGTATATAAAAAAATCATCACTAAGTAATAAAAGACTATCTTTTAATTTCTATTGTGAACCAGGGCGGGATCTAGGATGCTAACCTTCCTTTCTCCTCTGCTATTGACACGTGAGGAAAAATTAAAAAGAAATAAGGGCATTAATATAAAAACTGCAAATTTTGGAATACAGCCAGCATCGCCAAGTTTACACGTCTGAATGCACTAATTCCAAAAACTGTTCATCGGTCAATTTTTTCTTTTTCAGGTCGGGTAGCACGGTTATCAAAGACAATTATAAAGCTACTTCCTATGTCACGAACTAAAAAAGTTAATCTATTTATCAGGTAAGATGTCACAGGTTTTAGTTGGTAGTGTATAAACAATGAAAAATTTACACGTGCTTTCACTCACACATATTAGTAAGATATATCCTATTGAAACTTTACAATTTTCGGGATAAAAATAAAGATATATTCATCCCCGTTACTAAAATACTTATATACCAAATTTCATCAAAGTTGGTTCAAGGGTTTTGCTTTAAAAGTGTAAAAAACAGACTCAAAAAGAGACAGGCAGAAACACTATCGGACTGTCTTATAACTACCTATAGTATGACTGTACATAGTGTAAACATATACGGTCTTATTCATACTGAGTTAAAGTAAGTTTGTAGGCTTCTATAATAACTGAAATATTTGTAAGAAAAAAGAGTGTACAAATATATGACACTGAACTATATATTCTGATATATATGTTACCAGCGTCAAGCATCAGTAGTTGCTAATAAGTAGATAGAAAATAATACATAAGTTAGTGAATATACAACAGTTGGATCAGGCCGAAATTTCCCTTGTTTTCTTGTATAAGCGTCGATAAACTAAATAGGCTAGATTAGACAATAATATAAAACATTGAAATATATGAATATAGAATCGTATATGTAAAAACACTATAACGTATTAGTGTATCTAATATCCTATTTACATTTGTAAAAACAATAGTAAGTAATTAAGTACAAAAATTATAATAATATTTTTAAGTTAAAATTGTAAAACTTTGGAACGGTGACAAATAAATAAAATTATATGACAGATGAGAATCGAAAACTCAATATTCCACTAAAACCACCCTCCTCCCAAGCGCCCCGTGCTTATGGCAGGAAGAGCGTGAGACTTAAAACCTAGTAACGCCCACACTGATCCTAACGCATCAGTGCTTGCGAATGCCCCGGGAAAGGCAAACTCACTTCGTCAACAGGGGTGAAGACTCCTCTGCTCCCTAGATGCTAGAGGCCCCCTGAAACTTATATGAAAAAAATTATAGACGATTGTATGTCCCCAACATAGAAGTGACAAAAAAGGCCTGCATGTAAATATGTATATACACAAAATATAATTACAGGTGAAACGAAAATGAAAATATTTATTTCTTCGAAAACACATGCACATTTTGTTAACTGTTGCTGGAATCTTCTTTTAAGCAAAATTTACTTGTAGCAGAAGATCCCGCTCTTCCATACCTTAAATAATATATACCTTATATACAGATATAAATTTAAATCACGTAAATGTACACGCTCCTCGCATAACGGGGGTTCGATTACTGGAAGGAAAGAATGTTCAACTTAACAGTTTTGTGAGAAGTACCTCCAATTCAAGAAAATAACGACAGAAGCCTCTGCGTTCCAGGGTGCTAGGCTGGCAAACGCTTGGCCCAACTCAATAGGCGCGAATTGGGATCCTGGCCAGAAAACATACACTATTTGGCTAGTTTTGTGATCTAATGTGTCTATAATACTGTGTATGTTGTTATGATTATTACGTGTAGGAAACGTAGTGATGAAACCTGCTCATGGAAATAACCAATGTTAAACCCACCAATCAATTTTTGCCAAGCGCCGCGGGTATACAGTTCGCTTATAAATGGGAGGCTCGAGCCCAGTAGTGTCATATTTATGGGCTGTTATTATTTATTATAGTTGAGCTATGCATTACTTGAAAATAAACTTATTAAATAAGTTTACTTTCAATTTTTTTGTCTAAATTATTATAGCTAATAAATGCACTAAAATCAAAGTAAATATAATAAACTAAACTATCTTAAAAAGCAAACTACGCTATAAAATGACTTAGAAGTAAATACTAGAGTCAAATTAAAAGGGGGGTACAATTATAGATAAAGTATTGGTTCCAAACCACTGTAACATATCGGAAACGCTCCCAAAAAGCTGGTGGTGTTAGCACGTTGTGTAGCTATTACAGATAAATTAGCTTCGAGACGTTGTTACGTTTGTAATAGTGTAATGTCAGCATATAAATTAATAAACTAATACTTTTTATATAATTTTATAGGCAGGTACTTAATATGAAACTAATAACATTAAACGATATTAAATAATTTATAATACTAAATGTCAAGGAAATTTAATTTCAAGTTTAGAAGTCCTGTAAATATACTAATAATACTACAAAATCAAAAATGTCTCGAAGGTAATTTACATGTACCTAAATGCTTTATATTACTGAGGTAACATTAGCTTTTGCGATGAAACTGAGAAGAACATTTGAATATCTTTCGAAAACACCAAAACAAACCTATGTTTGTATAAAAAGAAGTTAGTTTCAAGGTATAATATCCCTCGATTTGTGTATTTCATAATTGCGTCGTACGCTATCATTCTTCTGGTGTCATCTGACAATATTATCCACAAGTTGACAATGGCCCATATCAAATATAGGAATAACCATTTTCGCGTGGGCTGATGCCTAGTTCTCCAATTTAGGCTAAGGTTAACTATAACGACAGTGTATTTGAAAAATCCTGTTTTTGTTCATTGTAATGGATCGGTTTTGAGCTGACAAGAAAATTAAAAACAGCATTTTCGGAGAAACAAACGGATGTGTTAGGTGAAACATAAAAAGATGAACAATCGTAAGAAGAATATTATTTATCTCCTCAAAGAATACCATTAGTATTTAAAATGAATCGAAACATTTTACAATCTAAGAAGTAATAAGTTAGTAATAAGGATAGTAATAAGTTGAGTGGTCGTCGATGATGGTTATGCCGTTGCATAGGGTGACGGTCCTTTTTTTTACATTTTTTTTAAATGCGTTACCGCACCGTCAGCCGCGCGGAGGATCATGCGCGGCCGGTGTGTGGGGCTCCCCGACGCCGGTTCAATACGACCGGCGCCGATATAACTAAAACCCCATGGGAGCCTTCTTTCCGCCTAGCGCCGGGGTCACGGTATGTACGCGAGCTTAACCCGCGACCCCGGCAGCGGCTGGCCGCCTCATAAGCAGAGGCGGCCTCTCCTGTGTGCGGGCCGGGGAATGGTGTTTCCCCGGCCCTGAGAGGGACGCGCGGCTACCTCTCGCGCCCTCTCGCGGCATTAGTGCGGGCGGAGGTCTATATGGATCCCCCAGACCTTGACGCCCGCTGCCGCCGGGAGGGGGAGGCTGCGAAAGATTACTCCTGCGCCATCACCCCTCCCTCTCCTTCCTCCTCCCCCCGCCGCCTCACGCACTCAGCAGCGTCAGCGGCGGGGGGGGGGGCTTCGCGATGGGGGGAGGGGGAGCTGCGAAGGATTGCTCCTGCGCCAACACCCCTCCCTCTCCTTTCCCCCCTCCGCCGCCTCGCGCTCTCAGCAGCGTCGGCGGACGGAGCGGGGGAGGGTAGGTCGCCGGTCAGGCGGGCGGTGGTGGGGTGGACATCACCACCGCCGTCCTCGACGGCCAGCGGAGAAAATCTCGACGCTGGCGGTCGCAACGGAAGGAATGGGTGTTTGGGGAGGAGGTTTGGGAAGGAGGGGAAGGCATTAGGATTTGGAGGCGGAAAGGTGGGACACCACTGTCACGGAGTGAAAGGGGGAATGTGACAGTGGCCGCTCGGGGCCCCGGGGACGCATCCCCTTGTACCGCTACCTGGACGGGGGGGGGGGAGTCCAGGGCGGCACCCCCTGGGGGAATAGGGTGATGGTCCACTGACGAGAGCCCATGGTTCAATCATGAGACATGAGACATAATTTATAAAAAAAAACTAGATAATTTAAAGACATTCTTTATGTTTAACTTATTTATTTCTACTCATTACAATTAAAACTATTCAATTTTTAATTTAATTAAATGAAAAATTGAATAGTTTTAATTAGTTGAAAGCATATTATGTCGAATTCGACATAATATGCTTTCAACTAATTGCTCTACAATTATAATTAACAATCTTAATGAGAAATAAAGTATAAAAATAAATACTAAAGACAAACAAATTTGGACAGTATAGACATCTATGAGCGTGCTCTCGAACCACGTGTTATGCTGGACAGGCAGACTGCGGCGCTGTGCCGTGTGGTGTAACGTATTCCGTCCAGTAGATGGCACTATCTATATTTACATACATAATCTTAACTTATAATATAGAAAAGGTGATAAAGAGAAATAAGGGCTAGTAAAATATGTTGCATGTATATAATGTTATATATTATATACAGATAACGCTAGACCTCACACATCTTTAGCCACTCAGCAAAAATTACGAGAGTTTGGCTGGGAGGTGTTAATGCATCCGCCGTATAGTCCTGACCTACATACATACATACATACATAACTTCACGCCAGGTCCCTTGCGGGGTAGGCACGAACAACAGAGCGCCATTTAGGCTTATTCTTACACACCTCACTTGCTTCTTTGACATTCATAGTTCTTGTCATGCACGCTCGTCTGTTCTTAAGGCTCCTGACATCACCTTCTGCTAGTACACGATCAATTTGATCATGGAAGATGTGTGGCCTTCCGCGACTTCTGCATCCATCCACTTTTGCATTGTATATCTGTTTAGTCATTCTTTCATCATACATTCTTTCCACATGCCCGAACCACCGGAGCATTCCTTTCCTTACCTTCACCCCGACACTCTCTTTCAGACCAACTCTCTTTCTTACTTCGGTATTACGAACGCGGTCCGCGAGCGTCACTCCGCAGATTTTGCGCAGTGCTCGCATCTCGACCGCGTTTACTCTACTTTCGTGCTCTCTATTCCATACCCAACTCTCGCTTCTGACCTTGTACCTTCAAATTTTCACCTGTTTCGGTCTCTGTAGAATTCCTTAGGCAGTGTCAGGTTAACATCCCGAGAGGACTGCCAAAACCACTTGTCGCAGTTTTTTGATCAGAAGCCCCAAATTTTTTATAGTAATGGGATCACGTCCCTACCTACAAGATGGCAAAAAGTTATCCAACAAAATGTCACCTACATACTTTAGTCAAATGTAAATAAACTTTATAAAAAAACCTTTTGAATTTGTATATAAAATGCGAAGAAACTTTTTCCCTAACCTAATATAATATTAATATGTGTTAATGTCTATTTACTTTGTATTGTGTAATATGTATGTATCATATTAAGTACATGTATTTGATTTGCACACCACCGTCATACACTCTTGATTGCTTTCACACAATCCACATCCCGGGTTGTCTGGAAGAGATCCCTCAAAAGCGGTAAGGCCGCCCTTTGTTCCTGCCTTGACACGAAATTACTGTAAATGATTTACTTTATTTGTATATGGAAAACAATGAAGTATTTTCTATCTTTCTATCTATCTACACTGTATAATTGATGTGTGTGCACCCTTGGGGAAGGATTCCCAGCCGCCACTAATACTATCGAGATGGGGACGCGCAAAAGACCCATGTGCGCTCACATCTCTTTCCGTGGGGCGTTTTACAGACCGCCCGATGCAGAGATATTAAAAACACGCCGGCAGTGGACGAGGCCGATGGAATAACGCCTGCCAGCGGCCAAACCGCTTACCCATGGCCGTGACGTAAACAAAAGATGCACACCGAGGAGATGTTAGTAGGTAACGCCGACTCGGGTGGCCATGAAATCTCCCTAAAGGTGCTATTGCTATTGGAACGAAATTCCTTATCGCGCGATGCGAAAGGGGGCTAGACTGAAAAAATTAAGACCAAAAGTTGTAACGACACTTTTTGCTATAGTTGTAAGCCGTGCGGCGTGCGCGCGTTAATTGATTTTACATTACATTATATTTGTTAATAATAACAAATATTATCATAACTTTAAAAAAAAAATACAATTCCTTCACTAATTAATCGAAAGGAACTTCGTTCCATCCGGGTGTCCCTTGACACCTCTCAAGTTTTTATCACTCATCATAGCGAATCCCACACGTTCCCAACTACGCTTCTACCTTACAGCAGTCCTCATACGAATTTCCCTCATTAAAAAAATAATATTGTTTAGTAATACATCCTATAAGTAAAACAAAAGAGTAAATTATGACATTTATTACTTCATAATATTATTATATTCAAATTCATAAATTAACAAATAATTATCTTAATAGACACATAGGTATCTAAAATAATCTCTTCTGAACGATATAAAGGCATACCGCTAAAAAGAATAAAAATGCAAAGAACATTATCACTTTGTCTGTGAACTCCCTTCTACCATACTTAGTCAGTAATTTACTTGACTGCGATATTGTACCAGCTGTGTTTTCCAATTCAGATTGAGTACCCTGCAAGTTATTATAAAGGTCAGTTGCAAGAATTTAACACAATCAGTAGTTAATTCGGTTCACTTATAATATTTTGGTCCTTCCAGCAGGATACTATTTAACCGTCTACAGACTATATAAACCACGCCAAATACTGGATTAACCACAAAAGACCGTGCAATAAGTAATTTTTTTTTAGAAACCTTTATTATGCTGAACTACAATATCGGAAACCAGAGTTTTCGTTTTCCATACATATATTTCCTTCAGCTGTCCTGCTTAAGGACACAACATTTTCCTAGAATATTTATACTGCATAACATCTTAAAAGTTGATGAGCTGATGGATTAATATTTATAACTGACTGACTAACTCTTTATATCAAATTATTAGAAATTGAAAAAAATTGAAAACATAATCTGTAAAGTGAATACCACTCAGCTATAGTACCAAGAAATAAAACTTACATGCACAGTTGAACTAGATGATACCAAACTATCTAGGGTCACTTGACTTTTTTGTGTTGTATCAGCAAGTTGTCTGCTAATTGAGAGCAATTGTTCAGTCACACCTATAACAAAAGAAATTACTGCCAATCTCAGGGAGCTTTAAATATAATTCCATTTATTGGTGATCACAATTTAATATTGGAATAATCACAATTTGTTATTAAATTATTTAATATCTTCATCATTTAAAATGATTGTGTGTAAAGTTCACAACTTGCTTAATTAATAATCATCTATGTGAATTAGAATAACTTTACCGATTTTGATGAATATTTATGTATAGATTCACAATTGGAACTGGTAGGTAACGCTGGGATCGGACCAAAATTTTTGTTTTTTCAGGGCAGGAGAATGTCTGCCCTGAGCTCTACTATAGAATAAATTTGGGTTTAAATGATTTCATTCAAACGGAGTTCTGTTGAAGAACTTTTTATGATAGTCCTATATAAAAAATAACTACGTACACGCCACTTCATGAACAAATACATTTTTTGTTTTGTTTTTGTCTCTATCTTTATTTTTATACAAGTGCTTTCCCTGTAATTCATGAAGTTGCTGAAAAAAATCTAGGGACATATTATAATCAAAGTGTCAATTTTGTATCACTTTGATTATATAAATATACAAACATGCTATGTTTATAATGAATCTATTAATTAAGGACAAGCCTATTTAATTAGACTTATAATGAGAGTTTGCTTGTGTTAGGTTCACATCCATACCTTATATAAACTATCCCCTTCTGTACAAACAAAACTTAATTGTCATAAATGAAAAGTTATGAAAAGAGAACATTTAAGTACCAAATAACTACATAGACTTAGCAACTTATGAAAGTACATAATTAATTTTTTGTTTTAAGAAACATTAATTTAATACCCGATGACATCTTAAACAAGCCATCCCTGTCAACTTTCTTCTTTCTGTTTCTGACACCAGTTTCATCATTATCCACTGGTTTCAATAGATCTTCTCTCTGAGCTTTCTCTATCGCAAACATACTGGCTATGTTGGCTTCTTTAAATTCTCTGAGCAGTCTGAAATAATTGCAAAAAATATCATAAATACTTTTTCTCTACTACTACTAATGAATATATTGAATGTTTACCGCCATTTTATAGTAAGTGATCTTTGGATCTTAGTATATTTTGTTCCACCACTTTCAATACAATATAATAGGACTTACTAATCTGTATTAAATGTGAAAGTAACTTGTTTGTTTGTCCCTCTCAACTTTTTATGTTATTTCTTGGTTATTGTGATAAATAAATTTCACAAAAGAAAAAGAATTTCACTGTGAAAGTCTGTTAAAGAAACTACATTTTCATGTACCTTTGACACACTCACTTTCACTATGCAACTCATTTCTTGTTAGAACAAACAGCAAATTCAACAAAGTGAGCAAGTTGGATCATGTGGACTTATTTGTGGATAGTCTAGCATCCGTAAATGCAAAGTTAGTCAAATTTTGTATTGATGATAATTAGTTTCCTGTTGGATAATTAAATACACATAAACAATTTTCAAATCTTATTTTTAAGCTTATTTTAAATTTACATTGTTATTTTTACTGTCACTGGAGGCTTATCAATAGCACATTTTTACCTAACTCTGTACCTAGTTTTTAAGAGTATAGCTGTTAGCCCTCCATAAATTAAACATTACATACAACATGCTAGAGTGAACTTGAGACTTTGCTCAGATGATGTAAGGGCGAGGTACTGACTGAATTGTATGCATCAATAGATAGAGTGGTAAGAAGGTGAGGGTCGAGAGGTGAATGTGCATTCCGCTCAGTTCTCAAATTAATTCTTGTGCACTATAATTACCCTGCCAATTGATGCCTCTGAGACTCCAGTTCAATAGCGTATTTTGAATCACCAGATTCTTTGCCATAGAGATCTAAACTTTCCAACTCGCTCCTCAACTGTTCTATGCGCACTCTCCCTTTTTCATTTAACTCACTGAGTGATTCCATTGAATCTCTACATTCTAAAATATCCTGAAAAAGATATGAAGCAATGATTCATTTATTTTCTTATAAAATGAAATTTTGTTTGGTACACATTATAATTAATGTATTATTAATAACATAGCATTATTTTTTAAATTCATATAACTTATATCATATAAATAGTAATATAAAAAATTACAAATATTATATGAATCTAGGATCACTATTCATAGGGAACATGCTGGTCACACTGGATAGCAAGTTATGCCTTGCCTCAAATAAACCTATATATATACACAAGATATCTATCAAGTAAGTTGACCATTCTAAATAAAATGAGTATGATTCAGGGACACCATGATACAACACCACAAAAATGTTGCATCCATTACCAGTGGATAAATATCAATTAGATACTTACAGATAAATAATTTATTATATACATAAAAACAATATTTAAATACCCATATAATACAGGACTTTATATTTAGTTACAATGATTGATTTACCCACAATTAACCAAACAAATATTTATATCTATACATTACATTTCACTTGTATAGACTAATGAGCTTATTCATATTGAGCTAGAGTAAGTATGAAGGATTATTTATGGTCTTTAAAGAAACCTTCAAATTTAATCTAATCAATATGAATAAGAATTTAAGTAATTAAATCTTTGCCCAAACTACTTACACCAAAATTTAATCTTAAAGATTTTGAAAATAATTTATATTTATGTATATCTATTAATTTGACTTACTTAATGTTTTATATAAATTATATTTTAATTTGCTAATCATTTAATACAAACTTTCTAAAACTATTTGATAGCACGCTGATAAAATATAATGCATGTAATCCTTCAATCAATATAACTTGAAAACAAATAAAATTTCTTAGATTTAATCAGAGCAGGAGTTCTTAATTTAAATCGTGTCAGCTGGATATTTTATAACAAAATTTAAAAAGCTAAATCGTGCAGCAAGGTTGAAAAACTTACCTGGATAATGGCTTTCACCTGAAAATGATATTTTGCTAATCGCTTCACATAGTTTTGGTATACAACGTCAGGATTTTCTAATTTGGTAAATAGTTTGTGATAAATCTCACTAGTACTTATTTCCGTTTTTATATTCATATCGATTTTTATTAGTAAAATCCTATAACATGTATTTTATTTTATGTAATGTAGTTTTTTCAATTCCTTTTACTCTATTTTGATTTTGATTTTTGTGATGACATGACAACAATACAGTGTTGCCAGATGACCATCCCAAATCAGAAACTTTTTCAAAACCCAAAATAAGAATTTTGAAAAATAACCCACAACAAGCATTTTGAAAAATACCCCAAAACAGTTTTTCCTATTTTAAAGCTGAAGTAAAAAAGCAACACCACTGTCGTGACGAAAACCTCATCATTCATTTTCACTAACGGAGCGCTCACAACGCCTCGTGTCAATAAGTGGGTTAATTATTTAACGAACGAAGTGCCAACAGTTATCCATTCCACTTGAGTTTACAATTGTGACGCCCGCCAACAGGTGGAACGGAAAAAACCGCTGTTATGAACGTGGTCGTTGTGAGTCTCTAACGGAAAATAGCCTATAGGATATAACGTATGCGAGTAGAGACAGCATAATAATAACGTAAATGAACGAACAAAATGAACTATTGAATTGAAGTGTGATTCACTTGTAGAATATAATCCTAAGATAAACTAATAGTACTGCATTATAACTTAGATAATATAATAATTTGTACTGATGAAATTGTGTTTGTGGATGAATTACTGGTTCGCAGGAAATTCCCCCCATCTGGTAACACTGCAACAATGACATGTATTGGAGCAGCGTGACCAGATTTAGTAGATTTCTACTTTTTTGGTAGATTTTGAGGTACTGGCAAAAGAATTTAGTATGTAAAAATAATTTGGTATATTTTAGTAGAATTCACGCTTTTCAGTTATTCTAGTACTTTTTTGGCATATCTAGGATGCAACATCGCTCATAAAAAACATCGATATTAGGATATCTATGTTTTCAAAAGTGAAACATCGATGTTATGTTTATGAACGATATATCGTCAAAAAACATCGGTTTATGAACGATGTTTATTTTATCACCATTTACATAATCTTTTGACACTTGTTCCTGCGATGCATATGAAACATCGTTTTTTTACTTAATATATCGTAATAAAATCAATATATCGCCCAAACACCTTTCTTAATTGTTGCTTTCACTAGCATCATTCTGTTCCACCACTGTTACTCCATCTTTCAAAAAAATACCACACACTTCTCACGTATGTATGTTACTTACGTTAATATGTGGAATGTAATGTGATTTTCAATTATATTTTTATCTAAATAATTAAAGAAACCAAGGTTTTTTTAAATTAAATTCTAAAATTTATTTAAGAAAACATTTGTTTCTTTAAATGATGGTGGTTTCTTTGTTATTTTTATTATTTTATCGTTTAATCACGAAAACATTCATGTTTTTTCGTTGTAACACGACAGCAAAAAAAAAGTAGAGTTTTTTATTTTCTTGATCTCTTTTGGTAGAATTCATTAGTTTTTAACCTCCACAAGCAGTAGATTCGTCAAATAAAATCTGGTCACACTGTATTGGAGAGTTTTTGGCGGGAACTGGAAAGAGACGTTGTGCTGTGCAGTTTTGTTTTCTAAAAATGTGTATAATTACTCTAAAATGAACAATAGTTGCAGGATATTGATAGTTTTTGAGTAGAAATTATGTGTTTTTGTGAGAAATGTGAACTGTATAGTCAGATGTGATCTTTCAAATTTTCACAAGAACTCCATTGAATGGCATCGGTTGTAGCCTGCAATACAACTGCGCTACTATACGAAGACCTATTAATTAACATGTTTCCGACTGAAAGACTTTGATTCTATGGTCATGAATAAATTAATTTAAAAAAAAGACATGATATTGTTTTTTTTTTATATTTATAGCTTGCATTACATCCATGACCACGGTTTATTATGGCTACGTTCCACAAGAAATACAACGACCCCGTTCGCGACCGCGATTTTTCCCGTTCCACTTGCTTGCCGGCGACACAATCGTAAACTCAAGTGAAACAGTTTTTCGATCCATCTCTTGACATAGGCCGTTATGAGCATTATGTGAGCTATTTTAATCATTACGTCATTAGTGACGTTTTCGCCACGAACATAACGACTATTTTCGACCTATGGAATGGCAGACTGAGCATTTTGGGCGTTGTGATACACTGAAGGAATGCGTCCCTATATTTTATGACATATTTAGCTTATGACAGTCACAACAAGGTCCACTTTCTATATGCGCTCACAACGACTACGCTCATGGCCGTGTTTTTCCCGTTCCACCTGCTTGGGGTCGTTACAATCGTAAAGTCAAGTAGAACGGATTATGCGACCCACCTCCTTATATGGGTCATTTTGAAAGGCGCGGGAGCAAAAGTAATCATGACAACATTAGTGACGTTTTCGCGGCGACCACAACGGTCGTGGTCGCTATATGTAACGGATAAAGAAGGATTTTGGGCGTTGTGAAGAACAAGAAGAACGCGCCCTATTTATATCCCAATGTGTACCGGTACCCCATTGGGCTAAAGATCGCCAATGATAGGATTACTCAGAGTACATTGTATATATAAAGAGGATTACTCTCGTTCGTTGCCTGCGTCGCCATGTACAAGATTTTATTAATATAATAAATCGTATGCAACATAAAAAGTACTGTGTGATAACGGGAATTTATGTTTATTTTTATTTATGATTGGCCTTACCTCCACCACCTCTTCAACATTAAGCAATTGGTCAGCAAGTAAATAAAATTAATGCGGATGTATTCATTATTCTAAGATAGGATTATATCGAAAACGCCATCTATTTGAATAAAGAACCAGTTCGATTTTCATGTACCACGACTAGAAAACATTTAGATTTTAATTAATAATATTAAATAAAAGTCACACAATTTTTTTAAATACAATTTATTGTACATCATAATATGTAAGTATTATGTTCAAATATCTTATCACGAAAATCCTTCATGTACAAATGCAAATGTTGTCTTCGTGTCTCTCGAATATTCCTTACATTTCATCTTTAATAATTTTACTAATTTCTTTGGTCCACAGCAGTATAAATTCAAATGATTACTGAAATGATAATACAGATACTTTAATGAAACAATTTAATGTTAACTAGTAAATAGTTACTTAAAAAGAAAGCCCGTTTTACAAATATTATATCTTATTCAATTTTCTCACTGAGTTATGATTATGACATATTTATTTCATGCTAAATTCAAATTTTATCACATCATATGTGTACTTAAGTATGTTAACACAACCTATTTGATGTACATCATATATAAATTGACATTCTCGCGGTGGCCATTTCTCTCAACTCTTTCTCACTTGCTACTGTAGATGTGGAAATAGGTACGTATATTTTAAAAGAGGTTTAACGGGACGGGACGAATCCCAAACATATTTAAGTTGATAAAATCAGAAACGGTTTTCAAGATACCCGAATATTGAAGTGTGAACTGGTTATTCAAATATATTTCAAATTAAATGTTGTCAGAAGCTTTAAGCAAACCAATTGCAAATATAAACAATATAATGTATTTTAGAAAATGCTTACATACCCAGGGTATAAATGTACCCAATATCCAAAAGCTCGGTCCCAATGTGGTCGACCCTTTCTCAATCTACAAGCAAGTAGTGGGAATTCTTTTGCAATATCAAACGCTTTTTCATCATGTTTCATTTGTAAGTTATTTTTAATAGCATCATTATCCTCTCTACTTAATACTTTATAGAGAGTACTATTTTCTTGTAAACTTGTGTCAATATTAATATTTTCTACACACGTATTAGTTCGTAAGAGATTATTATTAATATAATTATTTCTATTATATGTCCCATCATCGTCATACTTTAAATTCGGTGAGATTACACTAGCACTGATGTTAATTGATTTATTATTATTTTTGGGGGTATAATCACTTATATCTTTAATTAAATTTGAAATTATTTCTTCATTGTGACAATTTTTACTATTTTGTCTATATATAGTTCTGTCAACTTTAGGCGACAATAGCATTGCGTTTTCGTAATTTTCATGGTTGATTTTTTGATTGAGATTCACAACCTTGTTATTGTAACCATAACTTGGCAATTTCGAGTTGAATTGCTTTACCTTACAGTTATTTCTCTTTAAATTAGGAGTCAGAAGGGTAACTCTTTCGTCTGCATCATCTGCATACAGAAATCTTGAATTATTACGATTTAAATTAGTGGTTAGACGATCAATTCTATCATCATTGTCTTTTATTGAAGAGTTATTTCTGTTCAAATCTGATGTTAATAGTGGAACCATCTTACCATAATTGTTATATTTTTGCATTTTAGATATACTCCCATTTAAACTCGGTGACAGGATCGATTTTTCATATTCATTTACTGCATTTCTAATTCTAGTACAATTACTGTCCGCTTTACGATTCATTGGAATAACTTTCTGACTTCTATTTTCTTTACTCAATATGTGTGATAGTTCTCCTTTTTCATCCATCACAACTGTATAGCTGTATTCTTTTTCTAAACCCTCTTTACTACTGGTTACATACAACTCTAAATGTAATCTATCTGGTCGATTAGCATTTCTTAATTCTCCAATTGTTCTAGTAGCTAATTCTGCAAGCCAGACGACCTCTTGCTCATGTCTAACTATCCATATAAGATGGACTCTACCGGGTGAGCGGTTTCTTGGATTTCTGAAATATTAGAAAATCTTTTAATGCATAAGTATTTAAAATATTAAGTAAATAATCAATCACTTATTTTGCTTACTTTTTTTCTAAAATTATTTCTACAAATTTATAATTACTATAGATTTTTCTCAATTATTTTATAATGGTTCTTAATCAGTGTAATTGTCTGCCGTTAAATCAATACCTAATCGAGTCAATAGTCCAAGCCTGATATTAAAATATTGTAACGAATAAACGTTTTCAACAATCCGATTTTAGTGAAGTAATTGTTGTAAATATAAAGAAGGGACATAAATATCCAAATAAAATACTTTCATTAGTATGCTTTGCAAGTAATTTTCGTTGGCAGCTGTTATGAAAGAAATATGTCTTACAGTAACATATCATGAAGCACAGAGACAAAAGGTGTAATTCCAACTCCAGCGGCTATGCATATCGCAACTTTATTTCCACTAGCACCTTCCATTGGACTTGAAAACGGACCATCCACTAAAATGCTGAAAATGTTAATGATTTATTTAATCAAACATCCACCAATGACAGAACGACATTTACAAAAATATTTTTTTATTGCATGAGTTCAGCAGACAGGTAGACGGCCCACTTGATGGAAAGCGGTTATCATAGCCTATGTACATTGGTAACACCAAATTATACCAATGCGCTGCCGCTCTCAAAAGAGAGACTGGTACCTCGCCACTAATGCCGAAATACAACTCAAGGTTGTTATGGCGGTATACTTTATACCAGGGGTGGTAGCCATTCAGACGGGCAAATACCCTACCACCTGGCTGTCAGTTGTTTTGTCGCCTCTTACGACAAGCCACCCGGCCACAGGAAATTATATTTTTAGGGGATTACGTACACATATTCTATCAAAAAAAGGAAATATGTAAATCCTTAATAAAAATAAACATGTTGAAGTTCTATATTCAGGCTGTTTTTACTATTTAGAGTAGACTATAAATACAAAGATTTCTGTAGTCTGTTTATTACTTATTAAAACTTGGCATCTGACCAAATCACAATGAAATTTGGTACAGATGTAATTTAGATACAAGGAGATGATTGTAGTGTACTACATCTTCTACTCTTATATTTATATGTGTGGCGAAACAATCCTCTTCGCCTACTGGCTGGCAAGGCCTGACTTTGACAGCTGTCAACAGACATTATACATAACATACATTTGTGTACTTTTGTCTTTAATGATATCAGCGCTCCATCCGTTCCACTATAATAGAATTATTTTGTCCATGCAGTTTGGGTCATAAATCAAAGCTCGACCTCAGCCCGGCTAAAGCGGTGAGCATGTTGCGCAGGCGCAACGCCATTATCGATAAAAACTCATTCTTATCAAAGAAAGATTATCATTCTTATAAAAATCATTATTTTCTTTTTTGCTGTTAATTTTAAACTTAGACATAAGTATTTATATTTATTTTTAATATAACTTGTTACATTCTAAACTTTTGTACTTAAAGTTTTTTAATACCTACATACCTAACTAATAATTTATTTTAAACCATTATTATTCTTATTTTAATAAATACGTTGTTTTATCTATTTTTTCCTTTCATTTATATCACTAACTTACAAAATGACAAAACTAAATACACTATCGATAACGCTTATCGACAACAATAATGTGCATCACTATGCCCGCCCATAAGGCCCGTGAGCGGAAGAGAGAGCGAAATACTCGCTTCACCGCTCCGATTATTTATGACCCAAACTGCACGGACAAAATAATTCTACTATAGTGTTTATGATTGTAATGCCCGCAGACAAGTGGAACGGGAAAAATCGCGGTCGTAAGCATGATCGTTGTGAGTCTCATGTGGAACGCAGCCATAGAGAGAAAAAGTCAAAATATACGTTATTTAAATCCACTACTATCTGATTATATATAATATATTTCTTCATTAGGCAATGTAAATACAAAAGAGAAAATAGTTATAACGTACGGGTTGATTTATTCCTGCTATGAACAGAGTCATACGTATAATCGTATGATTTTTATTGCCATATGTAGGAATCAAGAAGCTTATACTTGGTAATTGTTAAGCCAAATCAGTCGTGGCAAACGTGATACAAAAACGAAAAGCAATTTATTATCCATATTTTTAAAAGAAAGTATTGTCACCCTAAAGAAAGAGACAAAGGTAACTGTGACGTCATTCAAGGATAAATTATTGGTCTTCAACTAGGTATTCGGAACGAAATCTCCATTGTGTATAAGCTTCTTGGTAGGAATTAACTTTCTTTCATTGACTGATGTATAATAGTCAAGGTGGTGAAGTCCGGCAATGGGGTAAGTTCGTACACCGCTCGTTTTAAACTTATGAACGGAATTTGACGCCAATGTCTTAGTTTGACTGGCTGATTTGTTGTCGTCGTAACTATTCAAACACCGTAATAATCGTAGACAGAAACGGAAAATAATAAGAGGTGTATGGAGTACCCCCATTGACGAACTTCGCCACCTTGACTGTATAAATACAAAATCAACAATTAAAGTTGAGAAAATGCAAAAACACATGTATATTAATTTGATGTTTGAATTAGGAAACTGAATATCAAACAGACTATATTAATTTGGCACTCGTAAACATCGATAGAATAGACCATTCCAAAACGGAAGTATCTATGCACATACTACATACTTACTTAAGTTTATTAGGCCCACGTTCTATCAACAAATTGTCTAAAGCTTCAGTCCAATCACCTTTCACACGTATCCAGACTGTAAAATCTCTTTGGTATGACGTTGGAACCTGGAATGTAGGTGGAAGAGATAATCAAAACTTTATAGTTCCTAAAATGGTAGATCTTGAACAAATCTGAGAAAGTATTCTGTAAACAAATAAAACTTTTTGATTTTAGTGCAGATACAATGTAACATAAGAATGATACGGACTGTCGTTAAAGTAGCAATTTGTTCACCATGCCGTATTGAAAATTGTTGAGTTACTTTATTGAAGTGAAAGTTCTGTATCGGCGTTGGAAAAAAAATTACCGCCACATTTTTCGGCTAAGCGTCACATTTTTTCTGTTACGCCCCATCTTTTTCTTACCCCTACCACAGTCGATTCGACCGTGGTAGGGACTTTATTTATTTAACCAATTCAAATAAGTTTCATTTCTTACGTGTGTACACGCACACATTTTTTTTTTAATTTGAATTATTTTATGTTGAAATATTTTTTATTGGTTCAAGCTGGCAAATAGAAAATGGCTGGCAAAAAATACGTAAAATTATTACACTGCCTAGAGACGTTCGCAGCACCAGGAGTAATTTCAACGCGTTTCCAGGCCTTAGAATGAGCAGAGAAGTATTTTATTTAGCAACTATAAGCAAGTGCATAGCAAAACAACGTTTTAACATTTTTAAGTGCGGTAATTTATTGAATCGAGTGTCAATGAGTATTATTAAAGTTTTATTTTTTAACTTTAACAATACTCATAGATACTTGACATCTTTGTCTACCGTGATCACGGGTACTGAAAAATGGCTGAAACGTCGAAATAATGAAAATCAAATAAATTACCACGCTAATAAAACTGTTTTGTTAACTATAAACAAATTTATTCATAATAAAACTACGTTTTAACGGTTTTCAGCGCGGTAATATATTTTATTTTGGCTATTCCGACGTTTCGGCCGCTTATCAGTGGCCGTGGTCACGGACGACAAAGATGACAATTGTCCAACGAGTATTGTTAAAGTTTTATTTAAATAAATTACCGCGTTTAAAACCGTTACAACGTAGTTTTATTATGTATACAAGTCGCGAAAACTTAAGAAAAATTAAATGTATTAATAGTTAAACAGTGTGAAGTGTATGACCAATAGTGTACCATAGAAGTGGTAGACCGCGAGCATGAAATCTTCAAATTACATAGGTACTCGCGCTGCCCAATTTCCTATTTGCTGCTGTGTAGATTATCGTAATGTAAATGAGGGGTAAGAGGCGTTAAAGAAGTCAGGGCGTCTTTACCTCGGTTACAACTCAACGAGCAATTACTCACTGGTAAACTACCAGAGTGTTGGAGTATTACTAAATTAGATGAATCCGTAGGTATCGTCTTTTACCCAGCAAATGAGGTGGTTTCGAATTTAATGTCCTCAAATTTTATGAATTTATCTACTGTAATATAATATTATTAGTAGACTTTCTCACCTTAACAACAGTGAAAGGATGCCATTCAATGAGCGACACGTCTAAACACTGCAACAAGACGTATTGACCCGGACGACATATGAACCTATCGTGTGGACAGCTTAATTTCAAGCTTATGGTTCTACCTGGCATCAAGGTTGCCTGGAAAGTGATCATTATTTAAATATGATCAATATTTAATATATCAAAACGACTCGTCGACTCTTCAGGTGATCAGAGGGCTGGTGCCTACCTCGGCCAACGGATCAGTATGGCGATCCAGCGAGGAAACGTAGCCAGCCTTACCCATAGAAGACGGTGATCTGGGCTCAGTATTCTACTTATAGTCTTGAGGGACTATGGGTAGAATACAATACAAATAAGTTAAGTTTTCTTACATTGTATTCAATAGTATGTAATTTATATAATATTTATAGATTTTAAATAAATTATATTATTACTTAAATTTTTCGCCTAGTTAAAAAAAATATATCTATGTAACACTTATTTCGCAATAAATATGATATTATTAAATTCATTACATTGAAAATATTAAAAAAAAATACTGGATAATATAATCTAACATGGATGGAGTACACGATGCATTTTTTTTAGATTTCTTATCTGTTTGTTCGGGATTCAAGTAAAAACCACTGGGCCGATTTCGATACAGTTTTCGCTGATCGATAGAAAAGTTTTAGACTTAACATCTGCGTTACTATTTATCACGGAAATCCCACGGGAATTTATCTGGGAATTATATAAGATAACCAAATTTAAAAAAACAATCGAATTCCAGTGTAATTTTTTTTATTGATCAATAGCAAATTTAATGTTGAAATTCGACCATAAGAATTTGTTGTCAAAGACTATATACTTCTTTTATCACAGATTTCGCCAAGGCAAAATAAACAATAGAGTATATGTGTGTATCAAATACATGGTAGTGTGTGTAATGTTTTTTTTATTGATTTAATGTATTTTTAATCCATAATTTTATTTCAATTAGCATTCCTGGCTTCTTCTCTATATAAACTACATCCGTGCGAAATTTCATACTCCGCCGTCCGCGCAATTTTCGTAAAAAGGTGAGTATAGTTATTAAAATTAAAAATGTATATAAGAACCAATTTCATCGTGCCGTTTCCAAGCCGTGAATAATAACTCCCAACCAAACATCACTTTTCTATTTATATGTATATTTTATCTTATAATGATTCCGAAACACCACAAGAAACAAATTACACCTCATCGCTAAGCTACTTAAATGTAAACTCCCATTTGACCGAAGTAACCGGATTAGTTTCACATCGACCTATTTTTCGAAAAAAAATCACTGTAACTGAAATAGCTACACAAAATAGCTAAATGTCTACATATACCTCTCTTTTCTTTCATCTTCTCCCAATTATTTGGCGGTGGCACGATATGTCTTTTTCTTCCATATTTCTGTATTTTAACATACGTCGTCTCACCTAAAATCATCATAATCATCCTACACACAATCCATCCATCTCTTTTTTGGTCTCCCTTTTCGTACCACTTGACCCCATTCATCTTCTAGTTTATTATTCTTTTTGTCACGTGACTTTCATCCCTACTCATTAAATTCCCATACCACCTTAATCTTCTTCCTCTCAATTTTTCAATCACGAATCCAACTTTCAAAGATCCCTTGTACAGAAGGGATCTTCATGTCTTACTTTAGCCATTCTTGTAACACTACATATCTATCTCAACATTCTCATCTTAGCCGAGTGAAGACGTCTGTGGTCTATCACTTTATATATACCATGACTACTAAATTGAATTGCCTACCAAACAAGCTCTAATTAAAAATTCTTCGTATGCAATAATATGATACGTGATATAAGAGGATTATGCAAACTTAAATCTGCTATCGGATTAATTCGTCATGGGTGTGAGTGTATTAAAGCGATAGCTATATAACTTTATTTTCGATATTTCCAATCAAACTGGTAGCCACGTAGGTATATTAAAATATGCCATTTACAAGTAATTTCATTATCTAAAACACCATAAAAGTCGCTATAAAAGTGCTTGTTCGATTTAGTGTAATTGTGTACATATTATATGATATTATTCTGGCAAAAAAGTATCGGGAATGGATAAACTTTTTATAGTTCCAAATTCAATTTTTTGTTTTGTTAGATTGTCTCAACTGTTTTTTCGTTTTGCCCCAGAGTTTGAGATGCATCGGTTATTTAAATTAAATACAGTGTTGCTTTTAATTTCATAATGGACAAAAACAACGAACAAAGAGTTTTGCATCACCAATGGAATTTCGAAAAACACTGCAAATGTTACAGTTCGAAGGAAAAAAACGAAACTTGCAGCGGTTTTGGATTATATTTTATGGTATTTGATAAAGATAAGAAGCACCATCATACTATTTCATGTATTGTCTAAAAAAGACAAACACCATGGGATTATGATTAGTCGTGGTGCTCTCTCTATACCTTTGCATTGAAAATTCCTTACAATTTGGGAATTAAATTTGATTTGACTATATTAACATAATTATATTAACATAAGCCCATCGCCTTTATCGAGACCTATCAAAACGGTTGATAGATGTCTCACATAACCAAAACGCTGGTCTATATTTTGGGCAACGCATAAGCGTTGCCATACAACGTAGTAACGCGGCCAGCGTTTTGGGAACGTTCCCAGGTAACGGTGGTGTGGGACCTATTTATTATTTGTAGTTTTTATCTTTTATAAATTAAGTTGTACATATATTTTTAGAATAGGTATACATAGCGTGTAAAATTTAATAATTTTGTAAAAACAATAAATGAGTTTAATTCTCACATAATTGGTGATAATGAATTCATCAAAAGGCACTTACGTCTAAAATTTCAACCCTCGCACGGTTCCGGGTGCATATTCTCCACAAAAGGTCCATAACGTAGCAAGTCAACGGCAGTAACATCCACAGCCAAGCCTGCCGAAAAAAAATATAATTGGAGCATTACTTAACGTAAAATTCGAAATACCAAAGAATATTTGAAAGCGATATTTTATAATATAGATCTAGCACAATAGTTTTAAGCCTTATGGTTCGATTGCAAATTATCTATGAAATTATTTTGGGCCAAATTACATGAATATTGTGACGTGGTCTGTATGGGGAGTATTTTGCATTATTGAAAGGGCATTGTAAATCTCATGAACGGTACTCGATGTATACTATTATAGAGATGAAGGTCAAATGGATCGACCTTTATTGAGATGAGAAGCAAGCCCTGGGCGCAGCTTTTACGAAGCGGAACTTAATGCTCGTAAAGGCTATTATTGAAGCAAGGAAATCGTTCACACCTACCGCTAACAACAGATGCGCTTGATATGTAATGGAGAAACAAAAATGGAATAGAAATTATAAAAATATTTTACGTCATTCAAATTATATTCATTCGCTTTTTGACTTTATCTATCTAATGCAGTATCTCTGTAAAATATTAACAGCCGCTGTTGAGCTTAGGACTCCCAACTTTTACAGAGGGCGACGGACAATATACCCTCCACGCTTGTCCAAGGTGAATTGGCAGGAATGATGCATCACGTCTCATCACCATGTTTTCCTTCACCGTTATAGCACGTGATAATTATAACGACATGCACATTAAGTAGGTCAGAAAACTGCTTATGTGGTGTGTGCTTTCCGGCCAGGATTCGAACTCGCCCCTTTAAGATTGAGACGCCTGTGCTAACCAATAAGGGAATATAGCTTGTAGTCTTCTAGTTATGTCTCTCTCTCTATGTCTGACGGTCTGTTGCGAATAGGCTACGGAACAGCTCAAAAATTTACTGTTCATGTACATAATAATAATAATGTTTAATTTAGAGTCAGAAGATGAAATATTTGGAATTATTTGTTATATCTAGTTTGTAACACCAAGCGTTGTATTTTTTTACACCGCCATTAATACAATTACTACTGTATTCAATTTTATAGACACGCGATTATGTCGATAACCATGACGGTTGTCATCAGCTATTATTATATCTATAAAATTTGATTCATGTCGAGGGGTGTCAATTTAGGCCATATTTTTTATGACAATCGATATTTGATTACCATTTGAGTTGGGGACTATGTTTTTATAAACATTAGCCTATGAATAAATGTAGGCGTTTAGAAACCTATGGAACAAAGGTTTTAGTTTTTAGTTAGTAGAGTGGACTAAGAGCTCATTGCTTAGGGTTCCTAGATCTTCCTTATTTTCTCAGCAATAATATATGTAAGATAAAATGGATTAGAGGAAAGTGAGTTGAGTTTTTCCTATCATTAATACGTGGTATCCGAAAATTAGCCGTAGGCCCAAGCTAACAGATACGCAAACACTGAAAGAACATCCGAATACTGCTTTATTCTACACATTATTGCTAAGAAAATAAGATAGGTCTGGAGGCCTTGCGCTCTAAATAAGTAAAATTATATCTTCTCTAATATTAATATCACTCTAGACACTCTAATTCAAGTTCTAAGGTGCAAAGTGCTTACATTTCTAATAACGTCACGTAAAGTGCCCGACACATTAGCTCTTAAAGCTTGTTAACTACCCACTAGTAGATTATTTTGAGTATTAGAACGTAATAACGATTTTTAAATATTATATGTACAATAACCTTGCAAGAAAACAGTGAAAGTAATGTTTTTCATACGCAACTAAATGTAAATAAACAAATGATTGACAGAAACAATTACGATTATAATATTAGATTAATTATGACTTACCCTGGATTCGATTGGAGCAAATTTTGGTTCTATATCTGATGAATTCGACCCATTTTTTATTTGACTAGGATCAAGACTAGAATCGTTTTCTAGAATCTGTTTCTTCAAGACTCCACTAAAAATTACGAATAATAAATAAATAGAATACTTAACAACTCTTCAATCATTATGCTTAGAAACTATAAAAAAACTAAACCTGTCGAATACGTGTCAAAATTTATTTATCATTCCAATTTAATAATTAATTAAATCCTTTTGATGTACACAATACAGCAGCCTGTGTAGCGTAAACCGTTATGTTCCGGGACATATTCAATTTGACCGCACTGTCATTCAATAAAATCGTGGAAATTGGCAGGACCATTATTGACCTACATTTCGCAATCCGATTGGACTATTTTCAATTACAGACAATGCAATCCCGTCCCGATAGCAGTTAAATAGGTAAATAATGGCAAATACAACAAAGATCAATGGTCAATGGCTAGTTCTCGCTAAAACCAGAGGGCATACTCTAAAACGTTTTTCGTTGTTCGTTTTTGTTTTAGAACATCTTTTGCTTGTTTTTTTAAATTTAATAGTTAGAACATTTTCCGTTGTATGTTCCATTTATTGTGTTATGTAGACTATATTATTGTAGTTTTAGAGAAATCTTTTTTCTATCTAAAATGTCATTAACTCTTTCGGGCTGAATGGCCGAGAATCATTCGGGCAGAGCAGAATTATTCCTGAGCATATAAAACACTTCAATAAATAGTAGACTCTATAACTCCATACAGCTTTAAAACCTTTAAATATATTTTTTTAAGGTTATAAGTGTGATAAATATAATGTGCTAATTAATTCAGCTTTTTATGAGTTGCTTCCGCTTTCAAAGTAAATACATTGTTGAAGTGGAGTTCCGAATTCTAAGAAAATAGTCGTGACCAACGCAGCCTGGCAGTTTCAAAATGAAGAATAATGTGTCATAGGTTAGTCATTATAAAGTATTTTGACGCATGGTTACAATAGCTACGTTCCTCTTGGATCAAAACAACCATGCTCACGACCGCGATTTTGCCGTTTCACTTGTATATAGACGTTACAATTATAAACTTAAGTGGAACGAATTAAGGAGCATTGATGACATTAACGACGAAATGCATAAATGTAATTGGTTAATTTAAAATAGCGTCTTTGTCAACGTATCGATAGAGAGAATTAATGGCTCTATGGTCAACGCCTACTTCGACATCTCTTGACATGGGTCGTTATGAGCGCTGTGAGATCGAAAATTATAATTTTATTAGCGACGTTTTCGCGGCGCCCATAACGACCCGTACGTGGTTGCTTTTTCGGAACGAAGGAAAATTTTGAGCGTTGTAAGCTACAAGAGGAACCCGTTCAATGTATGAACTCGTTGAAAGTTGACAATAACATTTATGATTGTATTTATTTTGAACGCATGATTTTTAATATCGATTTTATTTTTAGCATAACTCGTCGCATCGGCCATTCATGTAGAATTTTTTTAAATAAAAATTTTGGCAGAAATCACAAACCCAAACCGTTTTTGCAAGAAAACATTTTCTAATAATGCTTTTTTAAACCATCGAAATCTGTGATTTCTGCGATATCACTTTCGATTGTCAAAGTTCGGCGGTAGGTTTTTAACAGCTTCAAGAGCTCTTTCATGCCTCAGGCGATCGCCCAACCGCGCCTTCCCTTTACAAAGCTATTGAAGTATACTAGTGAAGAATGAGTCCAGGTTAAAAAAAACAGGCATTGCGTACTACAAATACACTACTTATGTGCGATTGAGCCTATCTTCGGCTAAATACCCAAAACGCCTTTCAACAAACGGAAAAAAATATATTTAACAAATTGTTATAATACCTAATAATTGTAATACCTACTGTTTAAATAAATATATTTTTTATCATTATTTATTGTTTTTGCATCAACCAAAACGATCAATTTGTTAACAAAATACCCCAGTTCTCAAGAATTGTTTTTTATCGTATATACATCATCATACACAATATCGTATATACCTACAGTATTGTTATTGTAACTGGGTTTCTCTAAACAGTTTAAATATTTCGCAGTTTCCGTAATAAAAAAGGTATAAGATAGCTTTCCGATAATAATTAATTAATTTCATACTATTGAAGTTTGTTTATAAAACTACCGAAATATCGTTGCCAATATTTATTAAATTAATTAAGCATAATTCTGAAACAGCTGTGTAATGTCAGCCTCTCTGGTCTTGTGTTCTTGATGCTAGCATGAGGCCGCCTAGTTCACTGGAAAGCTAGGGACCTGTGTTCGAATACTGGCAAGGTAATTTTTCGAAAACGAACTCTCATTTACTTGTACTTTGTGTTTGTATGCTTAATTATTTATTGATTACAAGAGGTCCCGACAAACGTTGTCCTGTTCTGTAAAAGTAGTATCTTAGACCTGATCCTAGCGCCGCCTTCCGGTTCCAATCGCACTCAAACGCTCACAAAAATGTCATCAAAATTGGTACAATCGTTCTGTAGTTATGCGCGTATATACATTTCTACGATTCATTTTTTACATATAATAATATATAGATAGATTATCTTGAGGAAACCTGCATAATTTTACATCTTGAACAGGCGTGGTGAGTATATCGTACCGAAAGTAAAGCCTGGGCCCAACAGTAGCATATTTGCGAGTGGATATTATTAGGGCTAGAAGGTTCAATTCTGCAAATACAGTAAATAATAAGAGAGAAGTGACTTAAAAACCACGTGAAATAAATCAGAAACGTATTCAAGCAGCTAACTGGGAGCTACTAAGCTAATATATTAAAACAATAATATTTTTAAATTATGGAAAGAGGTAATAAGATACTTGCAGCTTCCAGTCCATTTTTATCAAGACAACCAACATACCTTCCTATCTCCAGTCCTTAATAAACATTTATATACACCAAACGTCATCAAGAATGGTTTTGTAGGATAGTTGTAAAATATGAGAACAGACAGGATTGCATTCGTATTTACCTTATTAAACAGTTAAAAACTAATACAGAAGAGGCGAAGTTTCTCCCTAAGCCATTTTCCTTACCTGAGTGGATGAACAATAAGTAGCAAAACAAAGGGCACATATAGCTGATGGGTGTACCAAAATGCATTATACACCTTCCTGCGTACGAACCTCATGGATGTAAAACTCATACTTAAAATTATGATGAGCATTGTAAGACCCGTCAATCCTGCCATAGACAGTAATAACATGAATGGACTCTGAAATGGATTTAAGGACATGAGCATTCACCATTTTATTTCATATATGAAATTATAATAAATTTACTTTTGTAGAACTTGAGGATCTCTGCGTTTGAGTAGGATAAGCTTTTACCGGCCGAGCTTGTAAGGACGCAGAGGGTCCGAGTGTTGTTCCTGGCATGATTTCGTTAACGATTTTTCTGTTGTAAAGCATGGAATACACATGCTACGTAGTAGCACATAAGCTGGTTTCGAGTAGATGCTACTTAATAGCATACAATTAGCACATGTATACGAAAAGAGCATGCTTGTGAACAAGCACGCTACTAAATCGCAAGCCGGTCTATTTTTCGTGCTAGATAGCACACACTTGTGTTATGGGTGATATACAATGGGCCACTCTGTGGTCGATCCCAAACCGTAATAAATAACAGAAACTTCGTTTCTGGTTCGTGAACTGGTAACCTCTGCGTTCCAGCGAATTCGGCCGGTTAAGACTTAGCCCGCCCAACCACAGAGGCCGTCAAGGCCGCCACATATTATATTAATAATACTACAGAGCACTAATCATAAAGTTGCAATTTTATTGTCATAAAAATAATTGCTAATACTGAGCAAAATCACATTGGAACTCCTTTTTTTGTTTTTAATCTGGTTATTTTACATAATTCCCGCAACAATCCGCGGGATTTCCAGGATAAGCAGTAGTACACATTATAAGTCAATTTGACGAATTTGCTATAGATCAGCGAAAATAACACCGAATTCCGCCCAATAGTTTTTACGTGAGTCCCAAACAAACAGATAAGAAATCTAAAAAATTGCATCACTAATATAGTCTATTTCAGTTGTTTTTTTTAAAGCTTCAATGTACAGACACGACATATTTAGACTTTTATAACATTATAGAATATAGATATATAAGTCAACCTAAGAAACATTTAAAGTCGAAAATTAGAGTACCTACATGTTTCAAATTAACAATACAAATATTCGATTGTACTAAAATATAAACGCTTATACAGGCGAAAACTACCTATGAGTATACACAATTTATGTAAGAAGGAAACAATAAATATTGATTTATAACTGCAGTGTGCCAGCTGTGTTACCTAAAGGAAGTTTGAGAGAGAAATGTTGCCTGCATTAAAAAGTTAGCAACAATTTGTTGGCATGTTGGCAAACTTACCTCATTCCTGTAGTTGGCAAAGTTAATTTCTGGACGTTCTTCATCGTAACCCCTGGAGAAATTCCATAAGTTTACGAAATGTGAAATGGAATGTAACACTGCAAAACAATTACGAAATTCATTTACATAGTTTAATGAGATTTGTTATGAAACTTTCATACTTAGTAAGTCACAATTATTCATATGCTTTTTAAAACCTGGAATGTCGGTGACACAACCGTTTTTATCATTAAATTTTTAACTATTGCTAACTTAACTATATTTATTTCTATAATGTTGCGTGGCCACTGGTGGGCAATGGTAAAAATAGTTTTTTTTATTGCAGGAGTTCAGCGGTTTGGCAGACGGCCCACTTGATGGAAAGCGGTTACCATCGCCTATAGACAATTGCAACACCAAAAGTGCTACAAATGCGCTACTGCTGTCTTAAGGGAGACTGGAACCTGGTCAGTAATGCCGGAATACAACTCAAGGTTGTTATGTCGTCATACTTTAGACCAGGGGTGGTAGACATCCAGTCAGGCAATTGCCCTACCACCTGCCTATTTTTTACATTTCCTGTGAATGATGAAGAATTTAAATGATTTTTTAATTGTTATGAGGTAAATTTAACGAAAAAGTCCGACATTCCGAAGATGAATCATAAATATAATTATGGCCATTGGATTGCCTATTAAGCCATAGTAAGTCACTACCTACTACATTAGCATGTAAAACTCGTATTTCAAACTATGTGGGTTCGATCCTGGCTAGGAAGCACTAGCCAGTTTTTCTTGTCTTAATGTTGTTTATCTTCTTCCTCCCTTCCTTCAAGATGTCTTCCTTCACCAGTGGTGATCTTGATTAAACCTGCACATCCAGGCAACTAATGGGTGTGAAATCCGCTAATCAGCCTTCACGCTTATTACACGCCTACGCGCTTATATATATTAGAGAGGAACCTAGCAGTGGGACAGTAGCTATGATATTGCAACTACATCAAAAATTGTTTTTGGCACCCAATTTTACACTTTGAAATGGTTTGAAGCAAAAATACAAATTCACAAAGCGAATTGAAAATGCCTGAACTCTCATTACTTCTCTCAATGTGTGTAGGGAGCCATTAAGCTGTTGAGACGCAACGTAATGGCCCCACTGTTTAGGAACTTGAAGCTTTTGTTTGTAAACTGGTGCAGTGCGTTACTGTAGCTTCTAAACGCTAGCAGAATGCAACCTATAGTAACACTTTTTCATATGGACTTTATTTCCCTTTTGAAGGTCTTGGAAGGTAACAAAAGATTTTCATGAATTTTTCTACATAGGTACTTTAGAGAGCGAAGATGGGTATATTTTCTATCCCGGAAAATACTAGAATACCTAAGAAACATGGGACCAAATATACCATAGGCGAAACCGGGAGAAATAACTTGGCAACGCATTGGAGTGACGTATATTAATGAATGTGCAAATAAAGTAAAACACAACTTACCAGCGAAGAGAGACAGTGTGATCGCAACCGTCATGTGAACACTTTTCGCATTCTCGAGCCAAAAGAAGAATAGTCCAGGCCATACTTTTGATAATATTGCATACAGAATTTGATTTAACTTCTTGCATATTGGAAATAGAATCAAAGCAGCGCATAGATTTAGTACTGTTGCGGTACCTCTGGACACACATAACCCTAACTGCAAGAGTAAACTTTGGTAAGATTAATATTGTCCCCAAAAATCCCGGTTGCATTTTAAGCTTCCTTATTGCTAGGCCACTCGGAAATTCATTTCTAACAAGATATCACGCCAACATTTATGTGCATATCGCCAATCCATTTACCGGAAATTGACTAGGTTGCACAAGTAGTAGTTTTGTCAGGTGGTGGGACATGTGCTCGACTGGATGGCTAACACCCCTGATCTAAATATGTCGCCATAACAACCTTAAGTTGTATTTCGGCATTAGTGACCAGGTTCCAGTCTCCCTTCAGAGAGCAGCAGCGCATTTGTAGCACCTTTGGTGTTGCAAATGTCCATAGGCAATGATAACCGCTTTCCATCAAGTGGGCCGTCTGCCTGTCTGCTTTACTCCAGCAATAAAAAAAGTTGCTTATCAATTTTTGCAACAAAAAAGCACAAGAAAGTAGATGACACTCTTCCAGTTTGTCTATGATGTTATGTTTATGACACCCACCACCAAAACAGGATATCGGTTTTCCGCTAACTCCGCATATTCACTTATACATTTCCTTGATACGTATAAGTGTATTCCAATTTAATTATTATTATTGATATTCCAAATAAATGTAGGTATGAGATACCCGCCAGTCGTGAATGCAACTCGCACACGGCTACTTATATTTAAATAGTGTAATATTTATTATAGACTTAAAATCAGTATTAGCGACACAGTCCTTGAGCAATCATACAAACTAAGTTGATTTAAATTGACTCACCCCTAAAATTCTTCTTAGATAATAGAACTCTTGTCCATACTTGTAATAAATAAATGTGTCATAGAATAAGTATAATACTAATGAGATCCATAATATCTGAAACAAAAAAATAATAAATTTCAACCAAAAGCTTAAATCAATATTTATTTACCATGATTGTCGGCGAAACTCGAGAGCTGATTCGGATAATTATTATGTTAGATACATAATATGATCCGATGAAAAATAATTTAATTAATCTATTTAATATAAAATCGCCACAGAATATATAATTTTTATAAAAGACTTGTCATTCCGACGAAAATTCGTCGTTCTTTTTGGCAAAATTCGTCTAGCCGTTGGGAACGTTACGTTTTTACAAGCTTTTATTTAACTTGCAATGGATGTGCTTATGTAGTATGTTTGTATGTTTGTATGTTTGTATTCGGGTAAGCTTGCAAGTTAAATTTGACCAAGTTTCCGGTTTCCGATTGAGCTGAAATTTTGTACGCATATGTATATAGCGTGACAATGCAACTGCGGTAACCGCTTTCCATCAGGTGGGCCGTTTGCCTGTCTGCTGTACTCCAGCTATAAAAAAAGAAAAAATGCAATAATATGGTACCATGGAGCTGATCTGATGATGGAGTCGGAAGGTGGCCATAGGAATTGCTGTATTAAACAAGACAGACGCGTCATGTTTTGGCACGTTTTACCTGACTTGGCTAGCACTCTGCTGCTACATGATATCCAGGATCTCAAAAATTTATATTTAAAAACCTTTTTAAACCAGTTAAGCTGTATGAAGGGTACCCTATGTCCTTTTCTATACCCTTAACAACGTTTATATAAATTTTATGACGAACGGCTTAGTAACAAACAAACTCACGTTCACATTTATAATATGAAGTTATAATTCAAATGTAACTAGAATACGTTCTACGCTTCTATCATAATAATTTTAGTATTCCCAGTTTACGCTATAACTAAAAATACATCATACAACTCATTCATAATTGCATACTTCTGTCTCTGTCCACTGAATACTAGCAAAACTAAAATATTTGTAGTGTCTATAAATGTTTGAAATAGTTCCGCGTATTTAAGCATTGGATCACCATTCTGATTTATTAGCGCAACTAACATCAAAACATTCCGGTACCGTGACACATTTTACTCTCCAAAAGAGCATACAAATTGTATGATGTGAATACATCATAAATACACTACGGAACGTGCGTTAATGCCAGGGTTTGCTCTTGCTTGACCACTTTAAAAATATAATTACAAATACGTGTTCATGTATTTTTAAATGAGTGTTAATATGATTTTTATTGCTCTTTGAGATTACGCCGTCTAATATTTATTACTAGCTGTGCCCGCAAGTTCGTCCACGTGGAAATTATTTGGAAAACCCCCGAATTTGAAACATTCTTCATTGGTGCTCCGCTCCTATTGGTCTTAGCGTAATGATATATAGCCTATAGTCTTCCTCGGTAAATGGGCTATCTAACACTGAAAGAATTTTTCAAATCAGACCAGCAGTTCCTGAGATTGGCGCGTTCAATCAAACTCTTCAGTTTTATATATTCGTATAAGATACGGTCAACTACGAAACGATTCTCTGGAACATTTATGTTGCGTACAACAATAATCAGCAATAAACTTCTCATCACGGTTTCCCTCTGCGCTATGACATTGGGCTCTTTAAGAAGGGTGTTAAAAAAAATCTTAGAGGTCCATGTATCAGCGACTAGTGTTGAAAACGGCCATAGGCGACGGTAACCGCCTTCCGTCAGGTAATAAAAAAAATCCTTTTGTTCTAAGCTGTACAAAATATGTTTTATTAAAAATATTAAGCTAAATTATCAGACAAAAAAATATAATCGAACTCGATAATTCATATTTAGCCAAGGGCAACCCTACGTGCGTCGGAAGTGTAAACCGTCGTACACCTACCCACTTCAGACTCTATTCAACGATTGTGCGTGGTGCAAACTGCAGTGTATAGACCCTAGCGAGGGGTGTACACACAGCCTTTGACAGCCGTGTTGAGGCTGCTTCCATTGAACGACTGAATGGACCCGATGACAGTGGAGCTGGAGTGTGGGCCCGCATTAATTACTAGTCGAACGTGCCGTGATCGGTACCCCATTAGCATGAAATGACAGGATCTGTTACCGGTCGTACATATACATAGTTGTATCATACATAATTCTCAATACTTAAAGTGAAGCTTTTTAGTTTAAATAGATGGGGGTTAGTTAAAACTGTCCAACAATAATATTTCCTTTTGTCATAACTGGTATAGAAATTTTATCCATTATTGACTGTATTTTATCTTTGGTGATGCGTTTTTCACTGCCTGGGAAATAAACCAATACTCATACATAAGTACTATTAGGCGATGTACAATATCAAATTCTATCATCTATGCGGGTATTGCCCATACTTTATTCAAAATTGAAGACTCAAATAGAATAGGAAACAGGAAACGAAAGTATAATAAGCTATTTAAGAAAATATGATGATGATATTATGTATTTTTGCGAGAGGTTCTTTAGATTCATTCTTTATGTAAAAGTTAAAAAATATAAACCCCGACGAAGATGCGGGTAGTACCAAATAACTATTGAGCGATAATATTGGCTCCCTACTTAGTAAATATATTCCGGAGTATAGCCCAGTTTGAAACCATATTTGATAAATCTACGGGAAATCTGAGGGGAAGGACCCATAGTAAACCATTTCACGAATGAAAGGGTTTCCCCCTGAGTGCTTCAAGTGTCTTGTGTAGAGGAAAATTGATGCTTATCAATCATTTCGCTGTATGGAAGCTTTAAAATGCGTAATTGTGATTTATATGACTTTAGATGGAGTTCAGTTATTACGTTTGTTTTAAAGTTTATACATATTGCAAACGCCTTGCATTATAGTGGAAAATTTATAAAGAAAAAATGTCTAAAAGCACAATCTTTTCTTTTGAGATTTCGTCATTTTTAACCGACTTAAAAAAAGAGGAGGTTTTCAATTCGTCGGGAACTTTTTTTTTTTTAATAAATCAATACCTCGGCCAACGGATCAGTATGGCGATCCAGCGAGGAAACGTAGCCAGCCTTCTGGGCACCCTACCCATAGAAGACGGTGATCCGGGCTCAGTATTCTACTTATAGCCTTCAGGGACTATGGGTAGAATACAATATAAATAAGTAAAGTTTTCTTGTAATTTATTCGATTGTATGTAATTTTATAATTGTTCAATAAATCAGTTTCAATTTTGAATTCTATACAATAGAATATCTGTCTATAACATTATAACGTTTTAAACACATTATGACCACTTCTAAGGCAGCAAGCAAGAAATCGAGGATGAAAGTAGGTGGCTTGAGTATGCCGTCTTCGCATAATAGTGTTGTGTTAAGGTTAGAGAATACAATCCCGAGATCCCGACCGTTTTCTGACCCCGAAATTCCCGGGACTGTAATTGGCTAATCTCGGGTTTTCCGGGTTTGCCACAAACAGGTCTAGTTTACAATCCGTTGTCCGTTGCGAGTTCACAATGACCTTGCCTAGATTGCCACAAACCTCACAATCCCAACCCCAATTGACAATAAAGGAAAAGTTACAGCTGGAACTTGATAAGAGTATGAAATCCCCAGACCCTGAAGTACAAATACAAAATGAATCTGAGTTGGCAAGTAATATTAGACGTCAAATGAGCCTGTTTGAAAATGGAGGAGTTCGTGGATATAACTTAGAAACAGCATATAAGTATCTAATGTCTATTCCTCCAACCAGTGTAGAACCTGAACGAGCGTTTTCAGCTGCTGCTTATGTTGGCAATAAACTGCGAAGCAGGCTTGAAAGTCAAACCTTGGATGCATTGATATTTCTACGACTGTATTTTCGAAACTTTAAATAAGTTTTTTGTCTTGTTATTTCTTACTTACAAAGTATAGTGTCTCTGTTTTGACGTTTTTATTTTCTTACCATATTGTGATTTGTGTCGTGGACTCGTGGAATAAAATTATAAAACATTTTTCTAGAAATTACTCATTTTTATTTGAGCCCAATAAGAAACCACATATTCTAATCCCGGGTTAGCCCCGAGTTCCCGGGATTACGCATCAAGAATCCCGTAATACCGGGATCGAAAAACATGCTCGGGATTGTATTCTCTAGTTAAGGTGCATGCCCATTAGCAATTTCTTTCTGGTTGTGTCGTGGAAAATTGGCATATAATGTAAACGACACTTCGTACCTGTAGGAATGCGTGAAGTAATAAGATCTTCTTTTTGATCTTCCATTAAATGTACTAGATGCTACAATGTATAGCGTGCTAGCCACGAGCAGTACAATGGTCGTAACTTTTTAGAATAGAATGATTAATCTACTTAAAATTTATTGTAAGCATGAAAAATATTTTTTGTTGTATATTTTAAAACCTTGAATTGACTAATTCATTGTTGGTATATACTTTTAATATGATTATTATTCTCTCTAATTTTAGGGAAATTAAATTAGTTCCGCATAATTCGGTCACTGGTCATTATTTTAGTAGGTAAGGTTCAGTGTGTGCGGTAAGTGCGTGATGTTATTTATGATTTCATTATTAAAAATGTGAAAATCCGTGACTTTAGTGCGTGTGACGAACATGCTAACTCTAAAGCGGGTGATAGACGTGCGAGCCACTAGGTACACGTACTTACGGCTCGAGGGCTTTCTTCGCTTCTGAAAGTTCACGTACTCACGACGACAGACAGACAAAAAAGGCGTTACTCGCAAATCTATCACCCTCTTAATATTATTAGGAATTTTTCAGTGATGTTTTGCCGCCCTGCATTCTTCCTCATATTCCTCTTTTATACTATATTTACTAATTTTATATGGAATTTTTCAGTCTTAATTTGATAAGATATCGTTTACACATAATGTAGTCAGACAAAACAATGCGTAAACAAAATAAACAAGGGCTGTATGATGTATCTATTAATACGTCACTGTTGTTTCAAATAATTATGATATAATGGTGTCAAGTTACGAATTGTTTAAGATGGCAAAATCACGATTATTAGAATGCTATTACAATTTTAAATGTTATAGCTACACTATTCAATATTTTCGAAATGTTATTAGACATACATAATAAGGCAAGTATTTCTAAATTAAAAGTTATTACATATTATTATAAGTAACTGAAAGCAAAGATTCTACCACCGCTTCCAAAGCCAAAAGAGTTGTACCTAGTTTAAAATTGTGAGTTAGTTTACGTATATTCTTTAAGTACAGTATAAAAATAAAGGAAGATAATTTAATAATACGATCTCAAAAGAGTATAAATTGTATTATTATTAAATAATTTTAATATCAATTCTATTAGTTAAGTTTAAAATTATAAAAAAACGTCTCGGAACGCGCGACAGAATAAATAATTTAAACTAATCTAAGTTGAACTATTTAATGTTGAAATAATAAGAAAAGCTTAGGTTATTACTTATATTGTATGTGTATTAATATGATAATGTAAGGAAAGGTTATTTATTAATAAAAGGTTATTTATTATAAAATATATTTTATTCTTAGTTACAATCTTGAATATGTACATTAGAATATTGTGTTATGTACAATATTAGTATCATTATTTAATCTAATTACCGTACTAGCGCTGTGGGTTAGAGTGAGAGAGGAGGAGCCTGCCTACCGCTGCCGTATGGGTGAGAGAAAGGGAAGCCAGACAAACTGGCGCCGTAACCAGTAACGTAACGAAGCGGTTTACCCTCCCATAAGAAGTTATCACTTCAATAAATAGATTTACAACAGGTCATTGACAACTATGATCGGTGCAAGCAGCGCAACAAACTCTATAGACCAACCAATTTATTATAATTTTAGAAAATCAGGCCTAAGGCAAAGAACGTATTACTTATTCTTAAATTAAAACCTATATTTCGTAAATTTCATGAAATTGAAAGGCACCTAGTTAAACTTTCAATTTATCACTAGTTTAGGTTTAAAATTGTTAATGTTTTTACATAATATGACCGAGTAAAAAGCGGGAGAATAATGATTTGTGACGCCGTCTCATGAAAGAGATTGTATGAGATTTTCAATTACTTTTTACTGAGTGATTGTGTTTTGTTCTTCATGTCAATGTTCTTTCTTGGTATTATTTAGGAAGATTACAAGTCCATTGTAATCCCAGAAAAAAATGCCTTTCTTAGAGTTTATGAATATATTTTTTTCCACTTTTTCAGTTAATTCCTTTAAGATGTAAGATAGTAAAAGGCTTCAAAATAAATACTAGGCCAATCCTAAAGGAATGTCTGATGAAGTTATTCTTTTTTAATGTAGGACGCATGAATCAGTGGTAAACTTGTTACTAACGTCCCGACAGTGAAATGATTAAATAATAATGTACATTGCGTTTTAAATAAACGCTAGTAACAACTATTCGTAAACATATGAAGTAATGTATGTCTTGTGCCAAAATAATTTCGTGGTATGTTCGTCGCCTTGTCGCGAACTGACATCACCTAATTCTTGGAATTTTACACAATCTCCCGACATTAAGTTGATATTGTAACATTTTAACACATGAATTATTAATTAAAACACTTTTTAATTCGACATTATTTAATTTGTAGTATAATTAATTTACCTTGTAAAAATTAATAAATTTCTTCATTGTACTAGCTTATTATTTATGTATGGAATAAACCGTTGTTACTCATGAAAATAACTTATCAGATTTACAATGTTTTATTGAATAAAAATAGTTGAGCTTTATGTGTAACTAGCTAACAGAAATTTTGGACGCAAGTCTGAGAAATAAAATTATTATTATTATTTGTTCAAAGTATGGAAAAAACTAGAATAAAATAAGTGGAAGTCCATTCGTGGTCGCCTTTTTAAAAAAAAAATTAAGGTTCCGTCATGTTTCGCCAGTTTGAATTATTTGTATCCCACGGAAACTATTGTATCAAACATGTTAATCGGCTTATTCCTGAGACTGTAGAGGTGGAACGAGCAAATACTGATAACGTAAATTGGAGCAGTTGTTGGTTCCTTACATTTTTATTACTACAGTTACCTATATATTAGTATCTATGGGTTCTAGATTACGCATGTTAATTACAATACTTGAATAAGTAAAGGCGTTTTAATTTAAAACATAGTAGGTATATAAAATATTGTTGACTCACCTTAAAAATATGCCGATTAAGAAAATAAAATCCATCGCAGAAGATCGACTTACACTTCATAGTTTCAATACTTTTTCAATTAAATCGAAATATTAAATTAACCTCTAAATAAAATTCGAAATAAAATCGTTCGGTAAAAGAAATCGTTAATCATTTTTTTCCGCTTTTTATGTTGAGTTTTTAAATTCAGAACGATAGTTTTCTTCGTAATTCCAACTAATTTTGGAATGTACGGTCGAGCACGGCCGCATGTGACTGTGCATGTGCCTGCCGGGTCACTGGCGTCCGCCTGGATATTGGCAGGCTAGCTTACTCATTTCAAGTTTCAGCCCGAACATAGTAGGTATTTATACATAATAATCTGTACCCTCAACACTAAACGCATTCAAACGGCCTATGTAATATAGTATTTAGCGCGCTATCAATTTGGCCGTTATCTATTGTGCTATTAACTTGAATATTGATACTTGATTAACTAACTTGACGCTGTTCAACCTTCATGTAGATTCTAGATGACATCTTAGGTCTATTTAGTTTAAAATATTTTTGAATAAAATCAGCTTATGCACACAACGATAATTATGATGTATTACTTAGTCATTGAATTATAGTAAGTGGGTAATAAAATTAAGATAGAAAGAAATAATTTATGACTGCAAAAACATCACTTTTATAATGAGTGTTATATACATAAGCGTCCATTTACTACGTCAGGCGTATTTGGCGATTTTAGCGATAGCTGGTGAGCTATTGTGATATTTAGCTTTTTTTTTTTTTTTGAGGCGGGGAAAAATGACTAACTAACCGATTTACGCACTCTCTGGGCCGTCACTAGGAAACGGCACGAATCCACGGGGGGCGGTAACGCTAGCAATTGTATGCTCTACTTGCGCTCCGTCCGCTATGGACTACACAGAGGAGTGTGGAGACTCCGAGCGATGCCGCACGGGCGAGCAACCTCAATACCCACTAAAAAACCCCTCATCCTTCGCGGCCCTGCGCTTTGATGTGAAGGAAAGACTGAGATGTAGAACATAGTTACTCAGCAGTCGATCCAGCGCATAAAGTGCTGAAGTGTGCCCTGGGAGAACACACTCCACTACGGAACGGGGGTAGTTGTTAAGTCCCTTGCTTTACCTAGTAGCTAAGGGCCCCCATCGTTCCGGATCCTACCTCAGGGAGGGAAGTAATGCGCGTACCTGCCTCTCCGGGTGCCGGCTGAAGGCCGGCGACCTCGAGAAGAGACCGTAGCACGCGCCCTAGGACTTCGCTCCCTATCCCTTTCTGCGGCCTCTTTCAGAGACATAACTGCCTCACAAAAAGAAACCGCAGCATCCCAGGCGTCGTCGCTCCGCAACATGGCCGTTACCAAGTCGCTGAGCGATCCGACGGCTCCTAACTTTGTCTCGAGCTCGAAACGCTGCGGCGCCCAGGCAGCGCACTCGACAAGCGTATGAAACGCCGTATCGGGTGCGCCACACTGTCGGCAATCCGGAGAAGGCAAGCAGCCCACAATGCGAAACAGATACTGATCGAAACAACCGTGTCCGGTCAGTATCTGCGTCGTCCTGAAGGTGAGGGTGCCGCTAGTGCGGTTAACCCATTCCTCCAGTTGTGGCCTGATTGCGTCCACCGTAAAGCCGCCGGCCGCAGGGTGTTCGAGGTCACGAGACCAGTCGACGAGGCAGGAAGCGGTTTCCCGCTTCCTGACCGTCTCTATCTCGACTTGACAGAAGGTCAGTCCTCTAGCTAGGGCATCCTGCTGGGTACGACGAACCCTGGACAGGACGTCTGCCTGGAGAGGCCAGGGCAGCTCGCCTGCCAAGAGTGTCGCCGCCGTCCAAGACACTGTACGATACCCCCGTATGGTTCTCACGGCCAGAACCCGCTGCGCCCGGTGCAGCAGGGTTCGATTGTGGCGGTGAAGCGACTCGAACCAGACAGGGGCACCGTAAAGGGCCATACTCCTCAGGATGCCAGAATATAGTTTCCGCGTCGCACCCCCCGGCCCCCCACGTTGGGAAGAAGCCTTGAGAGTGCGCCCGCGGAACTCACGAGTTTGGGAACTAACTGCTCAAAATGCGCTTTGAACAGCCATTTCCCGTCTAAGACTAGCCCAAGATATTTCATCTTGGGCCCTACGCTAATCGCCACCCCCTGGACTGTAACGGACAGATCCGGGGGTGGATTACGAAACTTCCTATGGAACATGATGGCCTCCGTTTTCGCGGGGGAGACCTTCAAGCCCAGCCTAGCTATTCTATCTACGACTATCGCCAACCCGTCGTTGGCGACGTCCACGGACTCCGCGAATGACGCGGCGCGTGCCGTGAGTAGGGTGTCGTCCGCAAAGCAGATCAGCCCCACCCCGGGCCGGACCGTCACCCGAAGGATCCAGTCATAGCCTACGTTCCAAAGAATCGGCCCGAGCACCGACCCCTGTGGAACGCCGCACGCGACACGTCGCCGACCTAGCTCGTGATTGACAGACTCACCGCCCTCCCAAAGGATGTGTCGATCTCGCAGATACTCGCCTAACAGCCTCGTGAGGTACGGGGGGACTCCGTGTGCACGGAGCCCCTCCCTGATCGTCTCATGAGGGAGGCTGTTGAAGGCGTTCGCTATGTCTAGCGATACTGCAAGAACGACGTCCTTCGCTTGGACGGCTTCGTCCGTCACCGTTCGCAGCGTCTCGAAGGCGTCCATCGTGGAACGCTTCCTCCGAAACCCGAACTGCGTATCTGATAGCCCCGGCTCCACGGTGTCTAGATGCTTCACGAGCCGCTCCGCCAAGATCTTCTCGAAGACCTTGGCGACCTCGTTCAGCAGCACTATGGGCCTGTAGGCGGACGGATCGTCGGGAGGTTTACGACCTCCCTTGGGAAGAAGGCACAAACGCCCCTCTTTCCATTGCGACGGGAACCTACCTGCGCGAATACAGGCTTCGAAGAGGTCCCGCAGCTGGCTGCGTAGATGTTTTGCAGCCAGGAAGAGGAGGCGACCAGGGACCCCGTCGGGTCCCGGAGCCGTCTTCCTGCCCCGGAGCCGGTCCAGGGCGACGTCGAGTTCCCCCTCGGAGATGGAGTGAGGCTCCTCATCCGTGGGGGTGTCGGGAATGGGTGGACCCATGCTGGGGGGAGTGAAGTTCCCCGGATCCGGGAAGAGCCCGTCGATCACCGAGCGGAGCACCTCGGGTTCGAGCGTTTCCGTGACCGTGGAAGTGCAAGGCCGCAACTTGTTGCGGGCCCCACGGTACGGACGCCCCCAAGGGTCCCGATCGAGCGTCTCGAGGAGCTCGGCCCGAGCCCGGGCTTTCGACTGCAATATCGCAATCGAAAGGGCCTTTCTGGCCTCCCTAAACTCTCCCACGAGTCCATTTTCCGCGACATAGTCCGGAGGACGGCGCGCCCTGCAGCGTTTGAGCCTACGGCTGATGATGCGAACTGCCTTTCGCATCTCGCCGAGCTCCTCGGTCCACCAGTGGACCGCCTGCCTGCACGAAGGCTGCCGTTTGGAGACGCGTGGCATCGCAGCGTCGCAAACCCTCGTCAGGGTCTTGCGCATGTGCTCTGCCTGCGTGTCCAAATTCGCGAAATCGGCTGGGTAGGCCCAGTTTTCCGTACATGCCCACTCCTCGGCCTGCTCCGGATCGAGCTTGGTAAGGGCCCAACGCGGGAGGAGTGGGGGGCCACGTTGAACAGGGCTCGGACCGGAGGAGGGGGTCGTTAGCTCAAATCTGATATACCGATGATCAGAGAGCGACTCCACCTCCTCCAGCACCCTCCATCCGGCCACTCTGCGGGCGGCCGCATGAGTGGCGAATGACAGGTCGATTATCGATCCACCCCGTGCGCGTACGCAGGTCTGGACCGACCCCTGGTTCAATATTGTGAGGCCGGCTTGAAGAGCCCAATCCTCAACTGCCCGACCCCTAGGGTCCGTGATGACGTTTCCCCAGGAGAGGTGCTTCGCATTAAAGTCGCCCATCACGAAAACCGTTTTAGGCGACAATCTGCGAACGGCAGCCCCGACAGAGTCCAAGTGAAGCTCGAGCTCTGCCAGAGGGCGGTTACGCGAGAAGTAAACGCCGATGACGACGATACTCCCGCTTTCCGCCACCGCATAGCCCTTTCCTCTTTCGAGACACGTAAGCGGTGTGATATTTAGCTTAGATCAACCTCCTCCCTCATCCCACAACCACACGTGAGTTTTTCAAAATGTAAGTAAGTAACTAGTGTAAATGTATTGAGTTTATTCTAAAAAAAAAAACTTTTTTTTTAACATTTAATTTAAGAATAGTATTTAATATTTTCTTAAGTTTTCGCGACTTGTACACATAATAAAACTACGTTTTAACGGTTTTAAGCGCGGTAATTTATTTTATTTAGGTTTATCCGACGTTTCGGCCGACGAAACAAACCAACTTGACTGATAATTTCTTTTATTTTTTCCTTCCACTCATTTTAATATTATATAAAAAAAAATTTTATAACTAGGCATGTTTGCTGAAGAGTTTCTTGCGCCGCTTCTTCTCTTCAAGCCACAACATGTTGTGAAGCGGTGGTAAATTAGATTAGGCTCCCATAGAGTAAATAATATCCATAAACAAAATTAAAACTAAATAATTAAAATGAACAAGTTGGCGGTAGGCTGAATAAAAACTTTGACAATACACGTTCGACAAATGTCATCTTTGTCTTCCGTGACCACGGCAACTGAAAAGCGGCTGAAACGTCGGATAAACCTAAATAAATTAAATTACCGCGCTTAAAACCGTTAAAACGTAGTTTTATTAGTAGTATTTAAGATTGCGTAGAACGGAAGCTAGAATCGCAATAAGATAATTGAAAAATAAAATACGTAAATGGTAAGTACTAAATTCATAAAAGAGTGTTTATTCCAGTTGACGCCGCGGAGACTCTTGCATCTTGTCGCAAGAGAAGATCGTCAAGAGCAACTATTGGAACCAACATAATAAAACTACGTTTTAACGGTTTTAAGCGCGGTAATTTATTTGATTTTGGTTTATCCGACGTTTCGGCCGCTTTTCAGTGGCCGTGGTCACGGACGACGAGATGACCACAAACTAATATGGATACTACGTATGAGATGACATTTGTCTAACGTGTATTTTTAAAGTTTTATTTAGCCTACCGCCAACTTGTTCATTTTGATTATTTAGTTTTAATTTTGTTTATGGATATTATTTACTCTATGGGAGCCTAATCTAATTTATTCACGACATGTTGTGGCTTGAAGAGAAGAAGCGGCGCAAGAAACTCTTCAGCAAACATGCCTAGTTCTAATTTTTTTATATAATATTAAAATGGAAGGATAAAACTTTAACAATGCACGTTAGACAAATGTCATCGCTGTGAACACTCCACGTGAACCGTCCACCGCCACTGAAAAGCGGCCGAAACGTCGGATAAACCAAAATCAAATAAATTACCGCGCTTTAAACCGTTAAAACGTAGTTTTATTATGTCTACAAGTCGCAAACTTAAGAAAATATTATGGAACCAACATGTCAATATGATTTTCAGTTAAATCTTCTACTAAGGAGTAGAAGATTATGTATCTCGTAATGAGCAGAACGTAGTATCCTATATTATAGTACTTTGTGGGTTATACTGATAGTAATAGGTATTATGTAAATGAAGACAAGGTCAATCAAAAGTTAAAAGTATTTTTTTTATTTTTTTATTATTATATTTATTATTGTGTATTTATTTATTTTCAAATTTTACATTTAATTTTAAAAATATATTAAGATTTTTTTATAAAAAATATACAAATAACATTATTCTTTTATAAAAATACATCAGAAATAAAATACATATTCAATAAATAAAAAATCTTGCGGATCACCGCCAGCGGGGCCTCGGGTCCAAACTACCGGTGGTTAGGGCTCCAGAGATAGGAACCTCCTCACAATTCGTGCCGTGTCCAAGAGTGCTGTCTTCTGTATCTGGCCCTTCACCCAGCCTCCCAGCGAAAGCCTCTCTAGATGACGGTCGAGGCTTTTCGCTATAAGACCATTGGCGGTAACCTCGTGAGCAAGATCTAAGTATTTAGTTAGATTTTCTTTCTTCACGAGGTTATCGTTATGCGGGATACTGATGTCAACGAGTATTACTCGTCGCGCGGATCGATCTATTATCACGATATCAGTCTTATTGGCTACAATAGTCCTGTCCGTGATAATTGATCGATCCCAGTAAAGCGTGGCAAGACTGTTTTCAAGAACTGGCTCCGGCGAGTACTGGTAATAAGGCACCTCCGTTTCCAAAAGACCGTATCGAAGGGCAAGTTAGAAAGATGTGAACAGCCGAAAACAATATGCCTGAGGGAGTCACCTGGGCGATGACATGCCCGACAGATGTCCAAGGTGCCATCCTTCAGGAGATATTTCCGGTAGTTATTCGTCTTAATAACTTCGTCCATAATTGCAAAGACAAAAGCTTCAGTTTCTCTGAAGATCCCGAACCGTAGCCAGTTTACCGACGCTAACAGGTCTACATCGGGCCCTGTTAAGGCCTGTAAAACCTTATATTTATTATTATTATTTAAATATGAGAGGCGGAAGGCCACGACACACCTTCCATGATCAAATTGATCGTGTACTAGCAGAAGGTGATGTCAGGACCCTTAAGAACAGACGAGCGTGCATGACAAGAGCTATGAATGTCAAAGAAGCAAGTGAGGTGTGTAAGAATAAGCCCGAATGGCGCTCTGTTGTTCGTGCCTACCCCACAAGGGACCTGGCGTGAAGTTATGTATGTATGTATATAACTAAAATAATTTTAGCGAGTCTGAAAATTTATTGTCTGTACCTTAGGTTATTTTCGATTTATTGTACCAACAACACTGTTTTAAGCGTTAGGAATTCCCCAATAGCGAGGTACCAGCTTGAAAATATTACGCTTTATATTGCTTTGTATTGAATTTTCTTGAATATGTTGATGTTGATTTTAATCCCACCGACGCTATGATTAAAAACACAATGTAGGTATGTATAAAAATATTAATACAATTATACTGCCTGATTCTGATTAAAAATATCTTCTTTTAATTATTCTGACCCTTAACATGCTACTAAATAAACAAGGTGATTCTACCGTATTTAAAATATAAATTACACCGTAATTTTGCAAAATCTACCGTATTTTAAGAATAACTCTACCATCCTCTAGAATTCAGAGTTGGCAACACTGGTTCTTGTGTCAGTTCAGTTGTGTTGTATTGTATCATGTGTCCTTGTTTGAAGTTGTCTTTATTACTTTTCGCTTTGATGTAAAAACGTAAACATAAATATTTTATTAATTATAAGGAAACTACTAAACTTTGAAATATTAGTAACAGGATTTCCGATATTAGATTTTAATTTAACCAATAAACAGAAAACTACATCAACAATGGAGCCCCCTTCACCATGGAAGCGACCCAGTGAAGTTATGAAATTACACAAGCTGAAAAAAAGAAAACAAGCTTTACAGGTGAGGTTTATATGTTATATTTACCGTCTCTGCATTATAAATTTAGTAATATTGTAATTAATAAAATCGAATAGAGCCCAAACATCGATTTCTTTAATTGCCGCCAAAGTTCAGTCATGTTCATATTATTTTTGAATGAAGATATATATATTTCTATTAAACATTTATCCAGTGTTATCTTGGAAACTATAGAGAGTCGATCTTTATTTTAACTATGCCTTTACACCTTGACCTTATAACACTATCGAAATTCTTAGAACAGAGCATTTTATCCTTTCTAAGCACCTACCACTAGTAACACCATTTATTGTATCCGGTTTTAATACATTTTAATCATTACAGGAACGCATGAAACAACCTCTTAAATCAGGAACTGTTGAAACAAATCAGGAAGATTTGGATTTTTCTAGAATACTAAACAATGGTAAAAGAAAAAACCCATTTTCAAAGTAAGTGTTATATTCTACAAACTATACAATTTAGAATATAGAGTGTCTCTTAAAGAACATGATTCTACTCAATATCTGCCTTAATGTGCTTTTTTAAAACTATATTTATAAGAACAGAAAACTTATTCTTAAAACAAATAATTCTGTTGTAGATGATTACATAAATATACTTATCTTTATTTTTTATAACATTATTAGATTGCATTTGACCACAATTTTTAAAAGAAAAAAGAAAAATATTTATTTTCATAAATAAATGCACACACATAAATTACAAGGACTTACTAATAAATTTCACAGGATGTTAACTGATAATTCAATTTACCACAAGTACTTACTATCTAAAATGTACATATTCTCTCATAACTTTGGTTGTTTAAATAGTTTATATTTCATAATCATTGTCAGATTCATTGTGTAAATTGGGAAACATAGACTGGCAATTTGCTGTGAATTAAAAGGTGGGAACAAAGTGTTTTGTCCTACTGTATGCTTTTCCACCATGTACACTGACATTAACCAGGGCTTTTGCTTTCTTGATAATGGAATGGTAATAAGAGAACTAAGTTGTACAGTTCCATGGATTAATAAATATTATACATAATAAAAAACAACAGATTATTAATTTTATTTTTATTTTACAGAGATAATAAACAACAATCAAAAAATTTAAAAGTAGATGAAAATACACAACTAGATGAATCAAATGATAAAACACTTTTTGCTTTACTGAAGTTACCTTCAAAAGTTGTAGAGAAACCTCCACAAGAAGTTGATACTGAGAAATTGTCAACCTTTTCGAATCTATTACAAAAATTCACAGCTGATCATACTGTGGAAACAGTAAGTGTATTATACATTTAATAACTTAAATTATAATAAGAGTCCTTATACTACAGAATCTGATATCATAAACAAAAGTAAACCATACAACATTCATTATTGCAAACACATTAAAATAAGGTTGTAGAATGATCTATTTGTTACTACTATTATAGTCAAGGTGGTGAAGTCCGTCAGTGGGGAAACTCCATACACCTGTCCTTATTTATTTGCATAGTTATGAGAACAACAAATCAGTCAGTGAAGCTAACTAACAGTGATCTGAATTCTGTCTTTGAAATGTAGTTGGCGTTAAATTCTGCATAAAAAAAGTTTATAAACGAGTGATGTATGAACTAACCCCATTGATGGATTTCACCACCTTGACTGTATATAATGCATAAAATGAGTTTATCTAGTATTATAATATTGTTTTTAAAGGTTCTATAGTATGTCCTCTATTTTTTATGAAATTTGATATATACTTAGAGCCTAAATGGTGCTCTGTTGTTCGTGCCTACCCCACAGGGACTTGGCGTGAAGTTGTGTATGTATATGAAGTATGTACAGTTATGTCACTAGTGATAAAACTAAATCTTTTGTCCTAAAATATGTTGGAATTTTGTAAAGTTTCCCGTGCAATGAATGGAGTTATTGTAGTTATATGATATAAGGCAGTGTTATTCATATCTACATTCATACATACCTATGAAAACATACTAGGTTTTTTTTATTTCCCTCCCTTTTTGCCATGATTCCGGGCACAGGATCTTATTGACCTTTTTATACTTTTCAACCCTTTATTTATCTTTTACTAGTATTTGTTTAAAAATAAGTTTCTTTTTTATTTTCCCCATTCAGAACTTTCATGTGGCAATTAATATGTGTGCTTATCTTAATATTAAATCATTTTTAATATGTAATAATTCGGAATCAATTCAAAGTTATAAGCAAATAAATCCAACATTGACTCCATAAATAGCATCACTCAAACACTGAATTCAAAATGAAATATTTGATTGTCTTTCTTTATAGTTACATGTGGAAAAGAAGTACAAACACTTGCCCATTGATTGGGCCTTGAAAAATAAATTAAGGCTAATGTCACCAAAACCGTTTGCATGGACGTCCAAACTTAAGGCTAGTGAAGAAGCGTCTGGGATAACAGGGTAATTTCTTATAGGTGATATCCAGATACTAAATTCAAAAATTTTGAGTCCATCTCAATCAGTATAATAGACTTTCCAGATTTGCCATAGAAGGTTGTGTTTTTAATCGCTTCCTATGAAAAGCCTTGTACTGTATAGCCATCTGCTAAACTAAGTTTATTATGGAATATCATGCTTTGCTTATGTAGTCCCTACTTAAATGAAGTGATCAGCTCACTCTTATTACTACATTTTTGAAGATATACATTAACAGAATTTACTTATGAGAAATGTGTATTCCACAAATCATAGCAATAAAGTTAAAAATCTTTGAACAGAAATTTGTTTTCATATACATGTCTATACAACGGAATTTTTTTTGTGAAAAAACAAAAATATGTAAGATCCGGTAAAGAAGTTCCCGTTTGACCGTGATCACAATGACGTGATCGCCTAATGTCACACGATGATGCGGTCGAAGAAGGAACACGCTTACCCAGAAAACACTTATTAAACGAGCCGAGAAGACACCTGGATTGTACTTTTCGGGATACACGGAATGGACTCTGAAAGTGCATTCCACAGCTCTGCCGTTCACTGTAGGAACGTGGAGACGAAACACTTCATTTGCACTGGTTCTGTTTCCACTATGAAATGATGACATAGACCAGCGCGCCTTGTCTGAATTAGCGATGCGCAAACTAAATCACCAATGAGATCAGTGATTTATAAATCTTTTTCCTTAAAGAATTAAATCAGTCTTTTAAATCTTTAACTCTTTTAAATATTTGGTTTCGAATGAGATAATTAATTCAGTTGACCGGTTTTAAGCTTTATAACAATGCTAGAGAATCTAATTTACTGTGTATCATCATTGTATTTCTTAGAGTGCGCATGTTATCTCATTTCAATTCACAATATCCTGTATCTACTGTCTCAAACTACATCCAAGTATCTGATTTGTTAGTTTTCATCATTCCACGTGACTAAAATCAGTCTTAATGTAGTGAGTTTAAAATGTATTTTTTAAATCAAAGATTCAAAGAGTGATTTCGAATTTTGAAAGATTATAAGTCTTTTAAATCAATCACTCCTGAGTTACACATCTGTAGTCTGAATCCTTTTTTGTTTTGTGAAACATTCGTAATTTTATTATTAAGATTTGTGGAATATTTTATTGTTGGATACTTTATTATTCAAATTACCTGAACTACCTCACCTACGTGTCCTCCCTTTAGCGCAACTACACAAAGCGAGTCATCTGTACCGCAAACAAGATTTTCTCGTGGTCAGCGCCTGAACAATGTACAGACTAGGCATGAAAATGTTCATCACCTTCAGTCTACTTTTGCTTCCACGAGTACAAGAAACTGTACTGTCGTCGTTATAATTAATGTTACGTTTCTAAAATACTAGAAGTGCCTGTGACTATAAAAATGAAATCGTGAAATACTAAGAAGTAGCCAAGTTACTACTTGTAATATCAGCTATCTGCCAGTGAAAAATCCCGTCAAAATCGGTCCAGCCGTTTCAGAGATTAGCTGGAACATCCAGAAAGACGAAAATATTAAAATTGTTTATTTGATATATATTTGTACCGTATATACTTTCATATGCATTTATTAAGAAATGACAAACGCTGAGATTAACAATAAGAAACAAAGACGTCTTTGTTTCATATCGTAATCACTACGCTTATCATAAATAATAAAACCAATAAAAAGATTTTTCTAAACAATCATATTAGACAAGTTAAAAAATCAAACAACTTTGTGTGTTCCTACAGGTAGCCTTTAGCTTCATTTACATTTGAACAACTTTGATTTGTGTTCCGGCATTAGTGACCAGGTTCCAGTCTCCCTTAAGAGAGCAGCCGCGCATTTGTAGCACCTTTGCTGTTGCAAATGTCCGTAGGCGATGGTAACCGCTTTCCATCAAGTGGGCTGCCTGTCTGCTGAACTCATTCAATAAAATATAAATAAAAATGCATTAGTTAAGTAGTATATAAAAAATATAATTCGTACTGTAGATTCGTTCGTTGCGTTGATACTGCTACTTCGCCGACAGTGGACACGTCCCCACGTGCCCGTTTCCACCAGAGCTGCCTGTACTGGCAGCACCCACACCTTCCATGGTTAGATTTGTACCCCCGATCGTCGGGAAAGGTCACGGCCACCAGTTTTATGGCGACGAATGAGGAAGTCAAACAGGCGTTGCACACAGAGTGGACCGAGAGCTTCCGTTCTTTATTTCAGGCGAGTTATTTTTTCGAATTGTAAGGGTGATTAAATTAAGCAGAGTGGTCAATTGTGCGTTATCACATGCACAGTGAGTTCTATAGAGAAACCAGGAATTGAACTTGGAATATCTAAATCTCTCTCTAAGTATTTTTATTTGAAATCTTTATTATTAATACGCTTTTATTAGCTTCATACGTTTGTTAGCATGTCACAGAATATTTCAAGTTAAATTTGATCGACATCCCGGTTTCCGATTGAGCTGAAATTTTGCACGTATACGTATCGCGTGACAATGCAATAATATGGTACCACGGAGCTGATCTGATGATGGAGTCGGAAGGTGGCCATAGGAACTCCTGTACAATTATTTTATTCTAAAAAAGCGTGGGGTGCTTTTCAGGGTATTATCAAAATAATCCTTCTACTTATATCGGTTCATAAAATATTTATAACTATTGATACCATGCACCCCACGCTTTTTTTTACAATAAAATCATCTCTTACACTATTTTTGATTCTGATTTATTAAAATTTTAATTTCTATTTTTTAGTTGGACTTTCTATAAAAGCGTAATTTTTAGTATTTTATTAAACTATTATTTTGCCATTTTAAATAATTCCCTCTGAATTCACGGGACAAAAAGTAGTGTATATTTAAATCTAATATATTCCTATCCATCAGCGAAAACCGCATCCACAGCGTTTTTACATGATAAGAAATCTAAAAAATTTCATTGTGTTCTCCATCGTTTATATAGTGTATTCCAGTTGCTTCTTTTTGAAATAGCTTCAATACACGGACACGGCACGTTTGCAAATCTATAATATGCATATTACTGATTTTTTTTATCAAATCCCTGGTAGTAGATTTTCGTGAAGTTAACAGCCATACTTTCTCATTGCCTTTCTTGTTTATAAGGGAATATTCTTATGGATTACAGCTGTTACGTGCCCGCCACTGTCCGTACTTCTATGTGTGCGCGAACACGTTCACGTGTCTGTTCCGTGCGGCCGGCATGTGCGGATTGTCAGAACCGTGCGCACTCATCACCCCCACCACAAGAGGATTTCGACAGACATTACGACAAGAAGGTATTTTCATCAGCCAATCACTGCCCACTGCTGGACGTAGACGTCCTCAATTGGGTATTTGAATTATTATTTTTATCATCGCTATAGTTAAAAATCGACACAGTAGAAGTGAAATTTCAACGGACAAGTGGACCTACTTATGCAAAACAGAACCAATCCACAAACATGCCAAAATTAGGTTAAGGGTGCAGGCTGAAGTGAAGGGTGGGTGAAGGCTTTCAAAAAGCACCCTCTATCGACTCAATAAGAATCATAACGATTTGACAACATTTACAGAATAAAACTTTTTTATCACATAGTAACAAACCCACAAAACACCAAGAGTATAAATAAACGAACAAGATCCATGACCCATGGTAATCCAATTTGAAATTATTTACATTAAAATTGTACTTGAATATGTGGGACAAAGTATAATATACAATATTCTATGTCTAATTTTTTTTTTTTTTTTTTCAAAATATACACACATTTTTTTGTATGCAAAATTTTAATAAAAACGGCTCAAAACTGGTTGGTTCCATTTTGCATGAGTAATTCCAAGTGGCAAAATTAATCGCAATAAAACTTTAGGAGTGAATGAATGAATATGCTTTATTGTGATTTAAAGATGCATATAACAGAAATAAAATTTTACAATACAATATTAATGTTATGTTTTACCGGCAGGTTTTCAAATTGGACAAGTACATTCACAATCCAATTAGGCCGCCTCTCACCCCGTCTACTCTAATTTTATACCGCCCCTACACGCGGCCGTAACGCGTTTTCGTGACAGAAAAAATTTTAATACCCCCGTCTATATAGAAGTTTTACTTCAAAAAATGCTTTAAACTAAGAATAGCTTTTTGAACCCGAAATAACCGACCATCGAAAACACGTTGAACATGCCTGTGACGTCATTATGATAATTTATCCCAATAACTCTTCGTATCACACGTAGCGTGTAATTTAATACCATAATAGTGGACCGGGAAATATTGTCCTGTCTTGATATAATAAAAATCTAGAACCAGTCAAAAATAATTAATAGAATATTTTGTAGAATATATGCAATGCTCAACGCACGTATTGTTACGAGTTTAGCGGGACTCGAATTAAGATACCGTTGGAATTATTGTAGAGTTTATTAGAACTATACAAACACGTATAATACGGGTACAAAAATAACCGAACACAACAAATTCAAACGTAATACACAAATTGGTAAATAAAACGCGCAGTCCGTCACTAATAGATTACTGAATGTGCACGCGTCTCGCCTTGATCGACTGCCCTCCCTCAATCGGGCCTTTGTTTTATACTGCACAAATGCAATATGTCCACCCGGCTACGTGGACCGAATTTCCTAGAATCAGCTTGTACTTTAAAATCCGTAACACCTGGCTAATGATTACAGCCACAGATGGCTATAAACGATTACAATATAACAATAGGCCGTATTACATATATATTACAATAGTTTCAATGTTATTAGTTCTAATGCCGACGGGTAATAAATGTGCTTTTACAGATATGCAGCTGTGAATTTGTTTTTGTCGGCGCCTAGGTTGTAACAGTATTTTAATTTAAACTCAATAATTGACCCTATTTTCCACTAAAGTTTTGTCTAAAAAGCATCATAATTCCCACAGACGTGGAATTCACGATGCCTCTCAGACCAGACAACAAGAGAAAGCTAAATATATCTGACGAAGAGAAACCAAAGAACTCGTCATTCGACAGCTGTTACGATACAATGGACGATGCCAGATCACAGGAACTGCTCGACAAGGAAGACGACGAGGACGACCCTGACCAGTTCCTCTCGCAGCTGGGCTTGGAGACGGAGGTCATCAAAAAGATAAACGTGTCACAGGTATGTATTGTTAGTCTTACGGGCATTAGTGGCCTTATCGTCGTATCTTTAATCGTTTGTTAAATTTTAAGAAACTGCTCAGCAATCGATTAACGAAAATCTTACGCATAAACTCCTCTTCACAATATGAGGTGGTAAGAGAATGACTGCTAAGAGGCAAGATGGCAAGTTTTATTCGAAACAAACATTTATTAGGCGCTTAAGAGTCTCTTATTTAAGAGATGGCTAATCCTTTCTTAACAAGATTATTATAAGTCAGGCCCTAGGATTTTTATTTTAAATCTACGGCTTTAGTGCCTTTGGCTATTATTATGCCAATTGGGTAGATGACAAGTGTTACAGTAAACGCTATAATAATTGACATATTAAATGACGTGATGAATATTTTCTAGAAGTATACAACATTATGACGTGATAATTTGTTACAATGGAAAGTAGTCAAAATAGTGCATTAATTAAACTAGTCAACAGTAGTTTAGTTGCACGTTATACTAAAATAGTTTTGAATAATTTTATGGTAATTAATCAAAATATGAATGATTTTGGAATATTGGCTCCAATCATGTAATGGTCCCATCTAGCCTAATACTATTTCACTATCAATTCCCGGTCCTGATTGAAGTGCTCTCCTTTTTTTACACTAAAATTTTCAAGGTTTCAGGAAATCTAAATTAGGTAGTTGTCTAATATGGGCAAAAACAGATATCAAGTTAAATGTAGTAAACATAAGTGTATATATAAATAACCCTGGCACTATATATCTGTATATAGGTGTCCAGCGTTAGTAAAAATGTAACACTATAATATATAAAATAGTTTAAGGACAAAAGGATGTCACAAATAGTAAGACTGAAAGGTCCCATAGATATAAGCATCTCAACAAATAAGAAGAAAGGTAAAAACTGTAAAACTAATACTTAGAAGATTAATCTATATTCAACAGTGTAATATAAACATAAATTGCATACAACTCATAACTCAAAATTGTATAATAGAAATAATGTACAAAAGGTTGTAATAGGTATATACTTAGCATAAAAGTTTGGAAAATGTAATATTAGCCTGTAATAGCCTGCAGTGGTGGTCATCTAATTAGAAACACTACCAACGGTCCTTGACATTATGTAAGATACTTCACCGCAATCGTTTTTATTTTCAAATTAAACAATAAATAGGACAACAATATGTTCAACGGTTTATCATTTATTAGAAAAACATTATGAATCCCGTTACACATGTGCAGTTTTAATATTACATTACGGAAAAACATTTAAATCAGTTTTAAGGTATGAACAATAATGGTCAACTAATTAGAAACAACAACAAAAAAGTATAAAAAGCAATATTTTTTTAAGTATTAGTGATTAGTATTGTTATTTATGAAATAGCTACTATCCACAGCCTACCAATAGTTGTAATTAATATTTAGTGGCGTATCCCTTATTTTGAATAACAGCACTGCAACGACGTGGCATTGATTCAATCAATTTCATACATTTTCTAGGGGGATTGAATCCCATGCTTCAACAAATGCTTCATATAGTTCGTTATGACTGGTGTTACGTTTGTTTGAGACTTTCTTTCTAACAATACACCAGAGATTTTCTATCGGGTTTAAATCCGGACTATTTGCTGGCCAGTCTAAAACGGATACACGCTGTTCGCTAAGGAAATATTTGACGCTATTGGCCATGTGTTTAGGATCATTGTCATGCTGAAAGATCCAGGTTACCTTCAATCTTCCGAACGGGTCCAACTCCACATTCGGAAAAACACCCCCAAAGTTTAATGTTACCGCCACCGTGCTTGACTATACTCCTACTGTATTTATAATTAAAAGCACTGTTTACAGGACGTCTAACATAGCGCTTTCCATTAGGATTTACCATATTTATTTTTGTTTCATCTGAAAATAACACTTTTTTCCATTCTTGTACCGTCCAATTAACATATTTTTTTAGTGAATAATAATCGCTTCTTCCGGTGTTGCTTGGTAAGAAGCGATACCTTTCGAGAGATTCTTCCAAACAATTTAGCTTCCACTAATCTTCGGCGTATCAGTCTTGACGAGATGTTTCTCGGGTCATCAGACGAAAAAACTTCATTTTTAATCTGGTTGGAGCCTTTACTTGGGTCTTTTTTAGCAACACGAACGATTAGCGTATCTTCTCTGGGAGAACTTTTTCTTGGCCGAGCCTTTCTAAGAACATTTTCAACAGTTCCATGTGTTTTATAATGATCAATTACATCAAAAACTTTCTTAACAGAACTATTTAAATGCTCAGCTATTCTTCTGTACGCCCACTTATGATCCATATGTAAATTAACAATTATTTGCCTAGTTGACGCGTCACAACTTTTATTTTTGCCCATTTTGAACAAAATAAAATTCAGATAAAATTTTTTATTGCCGCCAAAATAATAGAAAAAGCCAAGATTGAAATGTTATTCTCCAATTTCAAAAAAAAGAACGAACTATGGATGCTTTTTTAAAATGTTTCTAATTAGGCGTCCAAGCGGCCACTAACAGAAAATAAACTCTTACATGTGTAAAACTCATTTTGTAATTAAAAGTAAGGTATGTTATATATTTTATGCATTTAATGAGTTTTTTATTTGAGTGGCTATATTATTGCATGATTATTAATTATTGAATGTGTATATTTTTACGAACATTTGTACGTTGAAGTTATACTTTCTTTATTCATAAGAAGTGTTTCTAATTAGATGACCACCACTGTATATAAATAAATAAAACACAGTAACCTACCCTATCCTACCCAAATATCATTCCAACCCAAGCCACATCACATTCCAATCTATCTATCAGTTCCCAACCCAACCCAACCTTTACCAACAATTCCCAAAGTGTAAAATTATTTGCAAAAATATGTAGTAATATAGAAAATAAGTCAGTTTTGAATAAAGAGATACAAAATAAAAAAGAAAACCAGACCCTGTCTTACCACATGACGGGGTCCCGGCGAAAAAAAAATAATAATAATAATATGGGCAAAAAAATAAGTTTTCAACGTAACAAATTTACAACTAAAATGGGTGGAACGAAAAAACAAAAGAAATTACCGTACTTAAAACCGTTTTAACGTAGTTTTCTTATGTATTCAAGTTGCAAAACTTAATAAAATATTACATTTTTATGTTAAAACATTGTTTTAGAACTTATTGTAGAATGTGTCAACAATGTAGATAGATAGATAATACATTATTGTACACCATTACAGAGAACACAGATGAACTTGTAGCCTAAAAATATTCTAAATGTGCAATGGGCGGTCTTATCGCTAAGAAGCGCTCTCTTTCAGACAACCCGTGGCAGGAATAAAAACATATTATATTGGTCAAAGGTTGAAATACATTAATATTAGAGGATATGCAGCTACTTACATATATTTCATTCTTAATAGACATATATAAATACACTTATTGATATTACATACATAAATATACATAGAAATATCAAACATCACTATGTTGCAGGTAGTGCTTTTTTGTCATATTCTTAAATATTGTTAGTGATTTAGCTGCCTGTACAGTAAAACAATTGTTGCCAAAAGATTAATAATGTAATTCTAGTTAGATATATACAAATTTTAGGCTCGTCTAAATAACAACGCGGAAAGTAGTGTAGATACTGCCGCGGAGTCGTTGGTGTTCGTGAAGGGTGCGGATGCGCAGGCGCTGTTCAACTTCCTGCTCAACTGCAAGTCCATCGTGAGCCCCACGGGGCCCTTCGCGGGGGTGCCGCCTACTCTGTTGTCGCCCACGGCATTCCATGGGGGCACATTGCAATCGTTAAAGGTAAATAAACAATACACATTACACACAATAAACAATAACAATTTTTAATAAACAATACAGACGATAGTTGAAGACGTGAGTGGATGAAGGTTATAAGTCGACACCAAATGACTACAGACCTTAGACCATAGATATAAGGCATATTTAAAAAATAAAGAGTTGAAAAAGGTGTTGAGTTCAGTTCAGTTTAAAATAAAAGTAAAACTTTGATCTCGATTTACTCAGAATTGGAATTATGCGACTTATCACCTTCATCTACTCATGTCTTCAATTATAATGTAAGTCAAATATTTTATTTCAAATGTTAGTGAGTCGAGAGCGTCACTCGATAAGTTAGCAAGTCAGGATTGTATGTTGTGTTAGGGTAAACTATATAACGTTGTTGACAGAGCCAACGCCTGTCCCCAAAATTATTGGCAACCTTATTAATTTATTCAAAATATTTAAAAAATCTTCACTAAATTTCATTTTGAAATCATAATAATAATAAACCTGCGGAGACTTTTGGTGAAGTCTTAGGTGAGTGGCGACACCTCGGACCTGACTCCGGGGGCAAAGGCAAGTCCCCACTTCCGCGCTTGCCTTAGCCAGCCGGCATGGAGTGGCTATCGCTAGAGCTAAAACTCAAGCTCCAGGGGTGCAAGTGATAAAATTTAATGACATAACGTCGGAAGTAACTTCGGTGCAGCCCACCTCTCTACACCCCTTAGCCACTCACACCCACATTGCCCCTATCTTCTATGGCATTTTTTATGGCAGACCCCTAGTACCACTAGCAATTCACCCCAATAGCCCGATACTTTTTGTTTTCATTTCCCACCATAGTTCTACACTGACCGGGGCTTGTCCTTGGGTGCAATACTATATAGGGTTGACAGGGATAATAGCCGGTTAGTATCACGCCACATTTACATTAAATTTGTCAAAGGGCCTCTACGTGTTAGCCTTTCTACGGCCCCATGCGAGCCCTCCAAAAGTCTGGGCCATTCTTATGACCCGTGGTCTTGAAAGACATACAATATTTAATTACAGTCCATAAACATCCACTACTGCCCGAGCCCAGTAGTGGATGTTCATTATATGGGAGGGGATTTTAAAGCCATACAATAATATTAATAATTGTAGGGCTGCAACATAAAAAAGTTTTTAATATCTATAGTAAATAAAGATTGTGTCAATCACTATAGGTGTGCGAATAATGATATACATTCTCCTATTTATATAATTTCCTTTCTTAACATTACAGGTCCGTGAGAACACAATACATTCCGATAGTAATAAGTATTATTCGATAGAGTTAAGAGGGCCCATCTTACCGACGACCATCCATACATTGTTTAACGTACTGAAATCTAGTTCATCGGCGCAGTTCAGCGCCACGTTTGCGCATCACCAACCCACGCTGGCGTTTTCGTGGGCCGCCAACAATATTATAAAAGGTAAATATCAATACTACAGAGTATACTATTTACGCTACAGCATGGTGGTGGAAGTGACATTAGGCGAACCATTCCTTTTTAAAGTTCCACCGATATCCAATAATTTCTCATCATTTTAGCTGCTCCCAAAATATCAGGGTCGTAAAATAAGAATTCCCAATAATCAGGGCTCTTTGGTGGGTATTTTTTTATGTTCGATAAAATAATTTCACCAAATTGCTCTGAATGCCAAAAAATTGAAGATATGTATCACGTGTTGGCGGAGTGTGTCGGGGGCGAGGCGTTTGCGGCGTCAGCTTCCGGTCGATTACAATGTCGGTAACTGGATGAGTATTCTGTCTTCTCCATTTTCTGGATAGGCCAGAGTGCTCGTTCAGTTATTATATCAGTGTACTTAGAGCCTAAGGACTGAGAAATTATTGTAAGATTGGACGGGGTGACATTATCACAAAGTGACAAAACTCCATTTATATAATAAAGATTTTAAAAAAAATATATTACCTTGTAACATTGTCTGTCACCCGCGCCATGTTACAGTGCAAGTAGTACTGGCGGCTTTCTTACTTAACAGTAAGAATTTAATTTTTCGTATTTGTTCCAGATGAATTAGTAGAAGACAACGAACCAAATCACTTTACAAAAGCATTCAACAAGGAGAACCTGTCAGACTGCGGCATGAGCGAACAGATGTTGCAGTACTTTTGCTCAGCTGATCCGAATATAATAAAACAATTAGACAGTGTCAAATATAACTTTGAAGATAACACTTATACCTGGTGATATAAATTATAATATATATAATTTGTTGCAATGTCAGCCATATTAGGAAAATCTCATTGAAATGGTTTACTTTCGTCCATCGATGACGTGCAGCATGCGAGATAAAACTAATAAAGTCATAAATGGATAAAGGCTAATTTAGATTTGCATTGATTAGCTAACTTTTGAAAATTTCAAGCAAAGAACATCGTTTCATCAGCAATTTTACAAATAAGTAGATGTCTTTTCAATTATTAGTGATGATGACTTACTCGCAAATGAACTATTTAACTAATGCAGATGTAAAATTCGTTCGGTCGTTAATTAATTAACAGCCAATGGAAATGAACTCTTAAATGTCTAATTTATTAAACTTTTATTATGTAAAGCCACCAATACAACGGTTTCACTGCTGTATTTCAATTTCGATAGAAATGAGGCAAAATAAAACTAACTCAACCATTATAATATTTTTTATGGATAATATATTTAATTGCTTATTTAAGCAATTATCAAGGCCATTATTATATTTTTAAGCAGTAGGATTATTTTTTGGATTTCTATTGCTCTCATTTCTTTTTGAATTAAAGACAAATGACCTTTAAGATTACGAAAGCAAAAGAATGATTCTACAAAAGTGACTGTTTTCGGTCGTTGATTCTTACCTGTATATTTATTTAAATCAACGTTAGAAATAATTGACCGACAATACTGTTTCATAAGATGAATAATGTTTTACCAGTACAATGTGTTTGGAAAGTGATCATAAAAACAATATATTGTTAGTACGCTTTTATTGATAACTTTTTTTACTGTTTTCATGCTGTTATAATAAAGATGGTAAAGAATAAAATGCCTTAAAATTCACTTAATGATTTATTCCATTTTCATTTTTGGTAAATTAAAAATAAACATTTAATAAGTTCACATGACTTAATAGGTCTACAAAACAAGATTCATACAGATCATAATGAAATAAATAAGATTGTGAAGTCAATCATAATGAAGATATATTATGTCGCCTAACATAATCGCTAATCACTATAATTATCACTTTATAATCAAGGTGGAGCAAGAATCTTGACAAGCTTATTCTAAGTATTCGGCTATGTGACCATTCATCCTCTCACTGGAACAAAAATTAACTACATTATTTTCATAATTAATAAAAAGAATCACCATCTTTAATGTGTTGCCTTCAAAACCTAGAATCAACTTTCCTACATTTATTCCTTTCTAGTTTTCATCATCTTAGATTCACATCACACATCTACAAAATTCTAAACATGCAATGTCTGTCTGTACATTGAAGTTATTTAAGTTAAAGACAATTGTAATACACTACATAAATGATGGAGGACAAGATGCAATTATTTTAGATTGTCCTGTTCTTGTTCGCAGGTAATAACTATTGGGCCAATTTCAATACGGTTTTTGCCGATCGACATCAAATTTAGACTTAAAATCTGCGCTATAAAAATTAGCTTATTCCGACAGTTTTCACTAAAACAATTACATTCTTTTTAAATGTGTCCCGGGAATTTACAAGACAGGCATGGACGAAGTCGCGGGCATATGCTAGTGTTAAAATAAATCTAAAAAAATTATCATAAAAGGTGTGGCTTCATCTGCATTAGTGTTAAGATTAGGGTCGTTTCACACAAATCCCGGAGTATATTCACTAACGTGACTAAGAGATATTCTGTTAACGCTACGTTAACGGACTTATCTTTTAGCGTTTTCAATACTCATTCGGTCACAATCTAAATCTTTAAAAGTAACAGATGAATCCCAAGCATAAAAAGTTACTGTTTAAACATTATAAATATGCTCAATATTGAACACGTTTAAAGCTATGACGTCATAACTTACTACGCCCATGCGACGTTTTATATTTTGTAAGATGATAAAAGTGTCTCCATTGATGTCTGTCAATTGTCTATTTCATGAGTTTCCCTTTACTGAGAATTTACGTGGCACAATTAGTAAATTTTGTCCTCGTCACCCAATTGCAACCCACTGTTGAATGTGGCTTACCCAAGTTGGAGCCACTTTACCCGTTTAGTCAGTCAGGGTTTAAGGATACCTTTGTTCACTTTAGGGACATTTTTATTTCGAATTTCTTACATAAGAACTCTTGAGCAACTTTGAATCCTGCCATCAATATCCAAAATAATTGGGGACACATTGATATATGTAATAATAACCTCCCATAAATATAAAAGTCCCATTGCTGGACTCTGGCCTCGTATTACAGTACACCCGACACGTTTGTCCAAGGCGGCTTGATAGGTTTGACACATGGGTTATCTCGGAGTGCAGGTTACCTCACGATGTGTTCCTTCACCGTTTTTATCCGTGCAGGAACAGAGAAAGAATAAAATTTCCTGCGGCCGGGCAGCTTCTCTTAAGAGGCGGTAAAACATCCCACAGCCAGTTTGTAGGGTATTTGCCCGACTGGATGGCTAAAGCATGTCGCCATAACAACCTTGAGTTGTGCTCCCTTAAGACCAATAATTGTTTCGTGCAAACATAAAATTAAATCATGCTATCTTTACAGTTTATTTATGCACGAAATTAATCATGTGATTCAGCTTCTAATTTCTCATGATGGTTAGTTTCACTTTGCTCATTAAAAACCAACATTTATAAATGCATAACATCCGTAAAAATGTGTTTAGTTGTGATAATTTAAAAGAAACTGTTACATTTCTGAATTAATTATGCTTTAAAGTGTTTTAAATATTGCTTCAGCCTAGTGCTATTTTTCTATAAAGAAACTAGAGCGAAGAATGTCTTCTGTAGCGTCATTCAAAAATGTAAGAAACTTTTGAGAATATTTGAGTATTACTGGATGTTTGTTATTCTCTGTATTCTTCCGTGTTACAAAAAAATTAGAAATGTACCTGCAGTCGCTTCCAATTGGATTAAAATGTTAATTTACGCTTGTTTACGATTTCTGGAAAAGAAAGATAACAACAATAAGCTAATATGAAGTTTTCTTACTCTTACTTTATGTAGATTTCAAATATTTTACTTTATTTCTTTGGGCTTTTAAGTTTAGCTGGCTTTGCACTACTTATGGTTATAGCTTATCTCAAGTATTCATGAATATTCAAATTTAAGCATAAACTTCAAGCAAATAGATATCAAAAGAAACTTCCATATGACCCCACCAAATTGGGGATTATTGTGGATACTTTCATTTGAAGTTTTATAATTTATAACAATAAAATGATAATGTAATGAAATTTTGATTTCAACGATTATCAAAGTGCATATTTAAAAAGGCGACTAATCGACATGCAATAGTTGCGCAAAATTAATTTAAAAAAATAGAAAAACTTCGTTCATAAACCATCACGCGACGTCGAGTGTTTATAAACTTGTTGATCGCGCGACGTCGCGAGACCTGTCGGAATGTTTTTAAAAACAACCTGGGGGACCTCCCGGAGAAATGAAGAATTATCCCCGCAAATTGGTATTGCGCGTGGCCGCCATTTTGGTGACGTAACCGTAGCCGAACACTCAGTGCCGTTAGCATCACTGGCCGGCAAGTACGCGTACATATCGAGTTGCGGATGACGTCACGTGAATGTTAATTTTAACAAGGTTCAATTAGCAATTTGCGAGGATAACTTTTTAGTTTAGCAATGTGTTGCCCTCACATTAGATATGGTGGTGGCAGGCGCCGGTTGCCCCGGCACCGAGTACTGCGGGCGGAAGTTGGAGAAGTTGGCCGCCGCGGAGGCCGACGGCGCGAACCCGGGCAGCGTGCCGCCCGGCTGGAACCCGGCCGGGAACTGCGCCATTTGCGCTGAAAATAATACAACAAAATTAAAAAAAATGTAAAACTTCTACCCTTATTCATAACAATTATACGAGGTTTAGAGGCTCATTAAAAAATGAAAAAAATAATCTATATTTACCAGCGGGCACAGGATTTCCAGCTGTGGCTGCGAGACGTGACAGGATAGATCTCTCAGACATCTGAAGGCGTTGGGCTACAGGAGGAATCCTAGCCAACGTGGCGGGGAGGCGGGATACGTCGGACTTCATGTCCGACAGCAACTCTTCCAGTTGATTCAACACCTGCAAATAAAGAGAATTATTATATACCAGCTGCTATCTGCAAATTCATCTCTGTATATTTTTATATTTTCTAAATGAAGCAAAATGTAACACTGAAACACATATTTCTATATTCCTAACCAAATTCTAAATATTTTTATATCACAACTTAATTATTGCTTGTCTTTTTTTATTTATTTTTCCCTTCCAAAATGTTTACTACCCAAAAGGTAGCCTATATTATTCAAATTTTTGCATTTATTTTATATTATGCAAATTCAAAATTGCCCAGGATACAATCTCTTTACTAAACATCATTAAGGGCCGCTTGCATAAGGTTGCTTAAATTTATTTAAGAAACACAAAACGTATTTAACACCCTAAAATACAATTAGCGTCTCGCACAACGCAAAATTTGCCACTTAATATGTTTAGGAACTGTCAATATGATTTATTTAATATTATTTAGGCAGCTTAATATGATTAACTAATTTTATTTAAAGGTAATCGTTATGCAAGCGGCCCAAAGACCCATTCAGAAAATTTATTGTGAAAAGATAAAAAAATGATTTAAATGTGTTCACAACGGAATAAGTTTGTCTCTATTATCGTGGAGATGGCCATGGATGCCACATTTCTACCGCGGCATATTCATTTCCATGACGCGTGACTAGAGTGCAAGTTGCAAAGGGATTGCCCGCATTCCAGATAGGTATGTCAGTGAAAACATCTGTTACCTTGTGCAGCACAGCGTTGGCGGGCTTGTTGCCGGCCAAGGACTCCTTGCTGAGGTGCTGGTGCGACTCCGCGAGGCACTCCACCTCCGCGAAGCGCGCGTTCAGCGACATCGCCGGGTGGTTGGGGTCCTGCGTCAGATTCAGGTACGCCGCGCGGCGCAGCTGCTCCTCGATCACCAGCGCCTGCTCTAGTAGCTGAAATTATACAAGTCTCTATTAGAATATCATGGAGATTTGACCCTTAAACCACTTGACCAGTCAACAAAAAGTCCATCACTATAGGATCTATTGTTGCTACCCAACTGCATGGTTTGTCCGAAAGCAGTGTGGATATGAATAATCATGTTTCAAAATAAGCGTCAATCTAAATTCCGAAAGACTCAGCAAAACTGTAATATACTAATTATCAAGAAATTAGTATATTTAGTTCATTTCAATTCGATGAAATATTTCCTGAACATAAAAGCGACGCTCACGCGAAACAAATCCCACGAAAAGATCCGTTTCTATAATATAAAATTCTAAACATGCCATGTCCGTACATTGAAGCTATTTATAAAACAACAACTGAAATAGACTATATAAACAATGGAGAAACAATGCACATTTTAGAAATCTTGTCTGTTTCATTAGGATTCACGTTAAAACTCGATGCGTAATTCTTAGTTTTAAACTCTGCACCTATCCTAGGAATCCCACCAGATATTTTCTAGGAATTATTTACAATAGTCAGATTAAAAGAATGGTCCAATGTGATTTTTTTACTGATCGATAGCACGTTGAATGTAATAAACTGTGTATGTATTCCTTTATCCCGTGAACCCCGCGGGAATTTTCCCGCGAGCGGGTTGTGATTGTTCGGGTACATAAAAATAAGCTTATTCCATCACAGTTTTCACTAAAACGATAGCATACATTCTTTCAAATACTGCGGTATTGTATGTCCCGGGAATTTTCATTAAAGCGTAGACGAAGTCGCCGGAATATCCTAGTTTTATATAAAAATAGACCTCTTGAAGCAAATTTCTAAACATCAAGTGGTCGACTTGTAATGAATAATACAATATGATTTCAAAGTTGCAACACAACATATCAGCTTAGAAATTTTGTAATTCTACATCTAAAGAGTAAATGAAGGATATGAACTAACCTTAAACCTTCTCGCCAAGAACTTATTTTTGATTTCCAAAAAGTTCCCTTTTCCAACGTCCATCTTGAAGGGCTCATTGATGATGGCGAAACGGAGATCATTCTGGATGTCCTGCCAACGGCCGTACCCGTGCGTGACGATTCCGGCCAGCAGCCAGTAGTCGTGGCGGCGGTGCCAAATCTCGTACTCCCTGCCCGGCGCCGCAGCGCGCTCCTCGTTCAGCCACAATGTGTGCAACTCCGTGAACCCACCGTCCGCGATGTTGAACATGAACTTGCGTCGTTCTACCTTGAGATCCTCTTCTTCTTTTACTAGGACTACGTCATCGTCATCTTCTTCCTGTACACAAAATAAAAATATTACTAAAACTAAGAAAACATCACTTGTTTAAAAAAATCACTAAATGACATTGGTCAGTTTCATTAATATCACTGAATAACTTTTGAATAATATACAAAAAAAAAACACCTTTACCTTCTTTTCATCCTTAGGTTTCTCAGATGCCTCTGACTCTGCTTTCTCACTCTTGGCATCCTCTTTTTTATCGGGATCTTCCTTAATCTCTTCTTTTATCTTCGGCTCTTTCTCTTCCAACTTCTTTTCATCAACCTTCTCATCCTCTTTGGGCAATTCCTCATCGACTGACATACGCCGTTCTGAGTCTTTGTTCCCATCAGAATCTTTAGATTCCTTCTCTGTTAATTCTTCCTTTATATCACTGATGTCCATTGGTTCCTCTTTGGGTTTGACTTCTGACTTTTCTTCCTTAATTTCTTCTTTGTCGTCCTTATCCGAACCACCAGGGGTGGGTGCTGAATTTTGAGTTTGTGTGGGCGCCGGTGAGGGCGCAGCCGAAGTAATAGGAGTGGCTGTTGAAGGCGCAGGACTAGCAGCCGCACTCTCCCCTGTTCCACTTTTGTGTGGTTCCACTGGTTTACGAATCAACTCTGGCATACTATAATACCCGTTAATATGCTCGAATTCCTGTACTTTCTTTCTAATCAAACTCATTACCCCAATTCGTGTTAGAACATGCTGTCTTGAAAGGCCCTCTCTGGGCACGCCATCAGCAAATGTTTCCGCATTATCTGCCCCTGGTTCACAAAGATGTCGCATAAATAGTGAAACATAGGCTTTGAAGTTGCGTTCTGATTTTCCCCTGAGATCTCTTACTAGCCATTGCGAGTTGAAAGCATCCTGCGGCGGCATTCCATATCGCATGATAGCATTAAGGAATGATTTCCGTTGTCTTGCATTAAAACCAAGCACCTCCATATTCCCACCAACCCTCGCAAGTAAGGGCGGTAGTGGCCTGTCACGTTCCTCGCGCCTCTCCAACCTCCGTTTACTACGACGACTAAGAAGATCACCATTATCATTCTTCTCATCAAAGTCATCATCCTCTTTATCATCTTCACTGCCCTGAGAAAAGTCTGAATTGTAGTCAGAGCCATTCTCTTGCCATGTGGAATCTTCCCTATTCTCAGTCTGGGCAACACTGCCATCATTGTAATTGACTTGCTTACGAACTCTCTTGCCTTTACCTAATGTTCTAGCCTGATCCTCTTGGTGTTGTTCATAGTGGTGCCTGAGCAGTTTAATCCAATATGCTGGATCAGTATTTTCAGCCTCCTGCTTAATAATTTCTGTATCAACCTCCTCTTCACCATCACCCTCTTTTGTTGAATAACTCGCCACTTTGAAGGAACTGAGATATTCATTAGCCCAAGATTCTTTCTGTTCAATACCTTCCTTGGAACGATCGAGTAATTCACCAACGGCGCGGTCATCATAGTGAATAGCTTCTTCCTTACCCTCCTCTTCTTTAAAGAGTTCTTCAGTACCAAATCTGAGAATATCGTCAAGCTCTTGCTTGGTAAAGTTTGCGCCTTTGCCACCCATACCAGGCCTTACTACTAAATGTGTCAACATCATTTTCCTTTTAGCCACTTGTGTTACTCTCTCCTCTACACTGTTGCGTGTTACGAACCGATAAATCATTACCTTGTTTGCCTGCCCGATACGATGGGCGCGCGAGAACGCCTGGATGTCATTGTGTGGATTCCAATCTGAATCATAAATGATAACTGTATCTGCAGTGGCTAAATTAATACCCAGCCCACCAGCTCTCGTTGACAGCAGAAACACAAACTGTGGTGCTCCTGGAGCATTAAACCTATCAATAGCTTCCTGACGAATAGTTCCTGTAATACCACCATCAATTCTTTCATATTTATATCCTTCTCCCTCTAAGAAATCTTCTAAGATATCCAACATTTTTGTCATTTGTGAAAAGATTAATACTCTATGTCCCTGCTCTTTCAATTGTTTCAACATTTTAGCCATAAGAACTAGTTTTCCAGACGCTCTTATTAGTGCTTGTGTATCGTAGTTTCCATGGGGTCCTAAAGGAGCTTCCTCTGCTGCTACAGGGAATAAATATGGATGATTACAACACTTTTTGAGATCCATCATGACATTAAGTAAAGACACAGTTTGACCACCACTCTTTGGATTCAAAGCTTCATAGTTTCTTGTCAAGATATACTTATAATATTTCTTTTGCATGGGTGATAATTCTACTCGTACAATGAATTCAGATTTTGTGGGCATATTCTTTAGTACATCTGCTTTTAGACGTCGCAACATGTGAGGCCCTAACATCTCGTGCAACCTTTTCACCTGTTCCTCTTTAGATACATCAGCAAATTCGTTCTGGAATGCTGCTAGATCATTAAATTTATCTTTGTTCAAAAAGTTCAGTAGATGGAACAACTCTTCCAGATTATTCTGCAATGGTGTGCCAGTCAATAGCAATTTATAATTTATGTGATACCCAGCTAAGAGCCTGAAGAATTTAGATTGATTACTTTTCAGTCTATGAGCTTCGTCAACTACTAAAACTGCCCAATCTATTGAGCCTAGACAAGTTGCGTCAATAGATACTAACTCATATGATGTTAGCAATACATTGAATTTTACTTGAGACTTAATTTTAGATGGCCGTCCACCTCTATTCGCTCCATCATCAAAGGTCAATTCATTCTCTCTTATCACAGCTCTTGAATCTTTGTCACCGACATATGTAATGCAGTACAAATCTGGTGCCCATAATTCAAATTCTCTTTCCCAATTTATAATTGTAGACAGAGGTACTGATACCAGAAATGGCCCTTTGCAATGTCCTTCTTTAAAAAGTGAATATAGGAATGTTACTGTTTGGATTGTTTTGCCAAGACCCATTTCATCAGCCAAAATTGTATCTATTCTCTGACCCCAAGAATATCTAAGCCAGTTAAGACCTTCCAGCTGGTAGGGATGTAGCTGCATCCCTGTTTCATATACAAATGGAGGTTGATCTTCATACTTTTTATTTAGGTTCGAAGTAGGTCGTTCTGGGGGAGGATTATACTTTCTAGGTCTAGCTTGCAATCCTGCACTACTGTCATCTTCATCAATCACATCCCTATTTTTACTTTTACGTCCTGCTTTCTTGCCTTTTGATCCTTTGGTTTTACCTTCCGATGTAATGAAGGCGCGCATATCCTGTAATAATAAAAAGTGTTTATCAACTCCATTTTGCCATTTTAGTCCCAATCCTAGAAGGGTGCAGACCTACATTAAGAGATGGTTTCATATTGAAAGTGTTTTCCTATACATGATTTGTGACACGGCTTGGACTTCAATCTTCCCTACCAGTCCAAGGTGAATTAAGTCTTGCTCAAATACTAGTTATTAATTTTATAATTTAGATACCAATACCTACCTACCTACATACTTCTTTGGTACATTATAACTATGTACTAGCAGTTGAATGAACTAGTTGCCAAACTATAATATGGATTTAAAAATTTACTTGAATGTGGTCAGATAACTTTGATATTTGCAAAATATTTCCAATGATTAGAAAATAACAATAATATGTCCAGGAAATAAAAGATCTAATCCTTTTTTAATATCTAAAGAAGGTAGTCATGCATATATTTATTCATTTGGACCTGATAATATTCAATAGCAGCCTTCAGTCCTGGTATGTCTTCATGTTCGGACTCCCAGGTGGCTTGGTCGTAGGACAGGTCCCGCCACTTCACCAGGTAGTAGGTGGTGCCGTCGCGAGACGTGCGGTGGTTTATCGCCCGGTGTACCACTAGCCATTCAGGTTTCACACCATATCTAAAATCACACATGTATTTTTTACCACCCACCACCACCAGGGAATTAGATCACTGTCAAGTGAATGTGTAGTTTTCAAATTCTAAGTAATATTGAAGTAAAAAGGCACCAGGTCATTACTGAATCTATGTAACACCACACTTCAGCCAATTTTATATCTTTGACGTGCATACCAATGGTCTCAAAATGATGCTGGAGACCGCGCGAAGTGGAGTAGAGTAGATTATATAAAATTATTACACTAGGCATGTTTCCTGAAGAGTTTCTTGCACCACTTCTCTTTTTGCTATTTTCGTATATCTAGACCAGGCCCTGGTGGACTCTCAGTCATACTTTTACGGCCTTACTTATAATAATCTCGTTAAGAAACGATTACGCATCTCTTAAGTAAGAGAATCAGAATCGGCCCGTAATCAATGAATATATTTTTCTTTTCACTTATAAAAGTGTATTGCCTGTTGTTTACCTAAGAGGAGCACAGATAAACAAAATTTAAATGATTAACGTAGGCTGTACCCAAAATATTCGTCAAAAGAGGAGTTTATGGGTAAGATTTTCATTAATCAGTTGCTGAGCAGTTACTTAAAATTTAACAAACGTTTATAAGTAAGGCCACTAATCATTAAGATTTTCTACACAAACACGACTCTCATTTAAAAATAACTAATATCCTATAACTATTACTCACCGACCAAAACTTTATAACATTGTTTTCAGACAGTTTTATTTTCATTAAATGAGAGTTTTAATTAAAATAAAACCGTCCAGTGCAGAAACTCGGAGGGTAACAAAATGTCAATATGTTATCACCAAAAAGGAAATTAAAATTGTTATTATACCCCACTTGACTTCTCTTCATTGCCCTTCAATGTCATACTTTACCAATGGTATTATTTAATAATTTCTCTGTTTTTAGAAAAATCTTGCAACATGCACACAGTATTTGGACATACCTGTAAAACTTTTCCTCAAGCATCTTGTCATCTGGCTCATAGTCTTGGGGTTGTTTGTCCTTCAGCCGCTTGACGCGGCCGTCGCGCTCGTCCAGAGGTTCCTCCAATTTGGGTGGCTCTTCCGGGTCGTATTTCCGCATGAAATATCGGTACATCAATGGATGAAACACGTCAAGCTGAAAATATTATTTGCAAAATAAATAACAAGTTTTTCAAGGCATAGTATTTTAGTTTATACAGAAGACAAATTAATAGTGGAGATTTTGTGATTCTAACTAAACATGATCTTCATGTATTTCAGTTGTGACACCAGTGCTTTATTTGCTATAAAATAAGATTTACAAAAAGAAATTTGATGATCCATATTCTACCTGGTTGTGACAACTCTAATATTTGACTTTTCTAAGTTTGATACCGAGTAAATGATATATTTTGGAATATATTAGTAAGATAGTTAAAAAAGTAGACAAATCGAAAGTGTACCTGTATTTCAGATATCCAACTGCAGTTCCAGTATGAACGATCATGCCACTTGACAAAGAATTCTCTGGAGCGGGGCGCCTTGGACTTGGACGACTGCTCCTTCCACCTCCAAGTCAATATCTTCGCCACTTTTCCGTCCAGAGGGGGACACTGAGATCAAAACATCATGTTATTATAATGGTTAGGGGAAGTATATGTGGTATTTGCGACAGCTATGTCTAATAAGTCATGACCCAGCACCTCTTCCTCCAGTCTGCATTTAGCTAAATGTTGTACTCAAATCTTAGGAGAAATATATTATATTGCAGTGAACTCGGCGGGGTCTAAATGTATTTTTAATCAAAATTAAAGTGCAATTAATGGATTTATAAATTCACTACAACACTACCAATTATTTGTATTGTACTAATTAAGATAAGATGTAAGTCAGGCAAAACTATTTTTAAACATCACCTCAAGTTTTAATAAAAATTAATGAGCTGAGCTGATTACATCTATTAGAAATGAATGTCTCTTGAGGCCTTTTAATTTATAATAGAAACAAGTTCATTTTTCAATTCCATCAATCGGCCGTGTTAATACTCACACTACACCTGGGACACTTCCACTCGCCGTCGGGCACCTCCTCCAGCGGCGGGTTGAGGCAGAACCGATGGTACGCCGACGGACACGAATCGCAACACAACAGCTCACCGCCGTCCTTACAAATCCTGCAAAACAAGCAAATTACAACTATAGTAGTGACGACACAATAGAAGCTTGTATTCTTTTTTTGTTACTATCTTAAATCTGTTTGCAGATTGGATTTGATTGAACGTCTATTAGCTCAAGATTACTGCACATCATTCAACTCTTGAAGCTCAACATATTGTTACGAGTTTAGCGGGACTCGAATTAAAATGCCGTTGAAATGATTATGGAGTTACAAACACGTATAGCGCAAGTACAAATATAACCGAACACAATAAATCCAAACGTAATTCAGAAGGTCGTAATTCAATAAAACGCGCATGTCCGTCACTATTAAATTCCCGATTGTAGTTACACACGTCTCGCTTTGATCGTGGTTCTCGCTCGACTGCCTCTCCTCCCTCAGTCAGGCCATCCTTTTATACTGCAGAAATGCAATGTACCCGAATCGTAGTCGACTTAATCCGCCACACCTGGCTGATGAATGAATGAGTCGGCCGTAAGCGGCCATAAATGAGTACAATAAAAACAAAGGGCTGTTCTCTGGAAACGTATGCTAGTAAATAAGTAAACAAAGGAAGACGATCATAACAGAATTACAGTTAGTTGCTGACAAGTAATAAAAGGTGTTTTGTTTCAGATATCCAGGTGGATTTTGTTTTTGTCTAGATACCTGAGTTGTAACAATATAAACTTTTAAATCTTTAGACAAATTTACTATTTCTACAAATTGACAAGGTTGTTGCTGTGAACACAGAATACCACACAATTTATAGAAATCAGCATTTATTTCTCCCTTAATACATTTTTTATCACAATTACTTGCTCCGTTAATTGTTATCAACACTGTGTTCATTATAAAGTATCTGTGGACACAGTTATTTTTAGTAACCAAATAGCTGTTAAAGGTAACATATCGAATTTGATCTTTACAAATGTAAATGAAGTTATGGACAATAGCTATTAAAAATAAAGTTCGATATTACCTGCAAAACTCCTGATGCTCGTCATCGTCCTCCTGGTCTTGGTTGCCCTCGGCCTCGCAGTGGGGGCACGACCACCGTCCTTCGGGGGTCTCCTCCAGCTCTGGCTCCAAGCACACCAAGTGGTACGCCCTTGGACAAGTGTCGCACAGGATTATCTCGCCACCTTGTTGACATACCTGTATCGCAAATATTCAATTACGATATTTAATATATTCAGCCATACTAGCGCTGTGAAACCAAATGTAATGAATGGTATAAGTTTGGCTGGAAAGAGTGCAACTTCTGTGAGAAGTTTCGCAGTTTAATTTATATGCTAACCTAACCACAGTTATTACTCAGTTACACGTGTGAAACTACTTAAAAGGACAAAATGCATTCATTGAGCATGTGGTTAATTTCAAATCCTGTTCTGTCATTTCAACTTATTTACTATAAATTATTCACAGTTTTATGAACATCACAGCTGCCACAAAACAGAACATGGGCTGTTCTTATGTCTTACTATTCATTCACTTGCTTTATTAGTATTGTGGTACAAAACTTGATTATTACTTGGTCTGGAATATAAATCATATTTTAATCAATAAAAAGGCAGATTCTTCATCACATTTCTTCCAGAAACTGTCTCATCTCTCAACTTACCTCACAATAATCCTGATGTTCCTGTTCGCCCTCTGCACCATCTGGGAATTTATTTGTCGTTTTTAGTTTCCTCTTCTTCTTGCTTTTGTTGCCAATCTTTGTTTTTGCCTTTTTCTTCGGTTGCTACAATAAAATAATCTCCAAATTATAAAAACATTTTATTTATAGAAATACTATAAAAAGTTTAAAAAAAAAATACTTTTATTTATCAAAATAAACATTTTTATATTAACACATAGCATTAGAAGCATCTATGTTTTATATTAAAGATATATATACATGCATTTGTAAAATTTAACATGTCATCTATTACAAATCCATGCCTTTCGACATTTATGACATTTACGAATAAAAATTTGTTATGAGCCCTAGGTCCAACTGTGTAAGCCAATTTCATTACAATTTTTTTTCTATTAAGACTGCTGATTGAAATATCAAGTACCTATTATGTTCAACCCTAAATATTATGTAAAGATTTATTGATTCTGCTAGGATGAAAACAATGTGTTTGATAAATATTTACCGGTGTGTTTGGATCTTCCTCTTTGACCTGTACTTCCTCAGCTCCACTGTTGGAGGGTGGTTTCGGTTCCTCTGCTTCGGCTAACATCTGCTCAAATTCAGCTTCCGATTCCGAGTTCACACCGGCACTGCCTTCAGGGTCTTCTTCCTGCCATTAAAACGGGAGTATTGTGAATACATTAAAAAATAACAACAGTGGCTTATTGCAACTCACATAGTTGCTAAAGTAATTATGGGAAATACCAATACCATAGTTTTCGCTGTGCAGAAACGGATAAACGATACTAATTCCAGCAGCCGGGTGGTATTACAGTATGCCGCCATAACAACCTTGAGTTGTGTTCTGGCATTAATGGCCAGGTTCCAGTCCCATCTAGGAGTACAGCAGCACCTCTGGTTATGTCCATAGGCGACGGTTACCACTTTCCATCACAGTGTGCTGGTCCATCAGCTTGTCTGCTGTACTTCAGCAATAATAATAAAAATAAAAAGTGTTTAAATCAAACTACCCTTTATCTTAAAAACGATTTGATATTTATATGAAAAGTTTCCAGTTCATAGTTCAGTTCATACCGTACTAATATGAGGTATGCCAAAATTTTGACTTGAATGAATTTTGACTAACTGAAAATTTTGACAAAATTTTGAATTTTGACTTTGGGATCTAATATTTCGTCAACTATTTGATTTCAATAAAAAAAGTCGGCAAGTCCAACCTTATATGTTTTGTACAAGTGTGCCTACTTATGATGTCATAAATGGGTATGAATAAAAGGAATCAAATAGTGTATCAATTATAGTTTACAAAAGTAATAACAGTAATTTCTATCATGATTTTGTATTTTAAAAATAAGATGAGGTAAGATGTTATTTTAACGCATGTTCTTTTACATGTAAAAACACCTGGCCGCATCCCTATTATGTTTGACATGATCACACTCACACTGCTCGTCCTCTTCCGCTTGTTGAATTTGATCTTGAGCGTGGGCACCTTGGGCTTGCGGCCGGGCTTGCCGCGCGGCGTGCCGCCCGCCGACGCCTTCGGCTTGCGGCCCCGCTTCCGGGGCATCGCCGCGCCGTCGTCGCTGGCCTCCTCTTCGTCCTCCTCCTCCTGCTCTTCTGTTGTTTCATCATTCTGTGGGGGTACGAATCCCTAATAAATACACTTTTGTCTCAAGAGTAGAATGGCTACTGAATAGAATGAATTCAGCTGTGTAATCCCTATTAATATTATAAATGGGAAAGTAACTCTGTGTCTGTCCTGTTTTCACGTAAAAACTACAGGACCGATTTGGCTGAAACTCAGTATATATGTTTTAGATGCCGAGAATGAACATAGGATACTTTTTATCCCGAAAAATGGGATAGTTTCCGGAATAAAAACATATTTGTCTTTCTGATTGTTATGCTTTTACGGAAGAACTAATAGGCCAATTTGGCTGAAATTCGCTACGTATGTAAATTAAATACTGAGAATGGACAAGGGTTACTTTTCATTTTGGTCTTTTTGGTCATTTTGACTATGTCGGTCATCATTGTGGCCTTTTTGGTCATTTCAGCCACATGCCAGCAAGCTTAAAAGACAGTCCTGAAATTGCTAATGTGGGTATAAATATATATATATATATATATATGGCAGTAATCTTCATAGAAAGTCACTATACTTGAAATGTTTAGATATATTTGTAACTAGTCAATTCGGAAACAGAAAAAACATTTATGCTGAGTTATTTATAATTAAAAACTAGTAGAATCGCATTAATATTTTGGTATAATATTATTATCCATTAAAATCTACTTTCACTTTTCTTATGTGTTTAATTTACACTTAAATACATTTATGAGATATTCGAGAAGTGTGCTTAATACAAATACTACAAATATTTGGCTTCTCTCGGCATTCAGTCACTTTTTTAACTATTTGGTATTCAGTGAAGATGAATATACATGGGCATCTCTAGTTAAGATATTGTTTAACTATCAATAATTTGTGATTGAAATATATGCATTTTTAAGTAATGTTTATGTTTTTTCTTTTAGATTTGGTGTTCTGTATTAGCCAGAATACCAAATAGACGTCGAACAATCGTGGCATGTTTAGTGCTTAATGTTTAACTCACTTTAGAATCTTTAGGTGGCCTGCCGGCCTTTTTAGGTACATAGTCTGATGTGGCAGATGTGTTTGTATTCTCCTCTGAACCCAAATTTTGGGATGTGCCTCCACTAATATGTGGATTTGTCTCGCAGAATAACCTCCACTTGGCCGCAACTAACATCATTTGTTTTGAAACTGGGACCTAAAAGGAGAACATTGAAATTTATGTATTAAATTAAAAGCCTGGCCACACACTTGTAAGTCTGGCTTGGGTAAGTTTCTAAGACTAAGTGTGTACTACACTTGTCAATATCGAATTCATTCTTATACAGCTTAGTCCGTTGATGATTGTAGTGTGCGTTTTGCCTAAGAGTCTTACGCCAGCAAAACTTACAAGTGTAAGGCTGTGCAAAGACTGAATAGCTTATTTTTCTTTCATCAAAAATTTATTGTGCCGCTATGCTGTTTCACGAAAATATAACCCAAAAATTATAGAGTGTAAGTAGCTCATTTTCTAATACCTAATATAAAGACCTATTATGTTTAATTATACATGATAATGGCTTTTCTTACTTATTACCATTTCACTTTCTTTGCCAAGAATAACATTTCTCACAATGCAAATCCAACATTTCTTGGGCCAATCTGTTCTAACAAATCGTAACGGACCCGGCATAGCGTCTTATGTGCCCCCTACATACTACTTACTACCAGGCAGTGTCTCTAGAATGTGTTTTTTTTATTCAAATTTTAATGTCCAGTCGAACACTTTTTCGGATAGGTATTAAATTATGTCTCTGGGATGAAAAAATGCGAGCCAAACACTAAAATGTATCTAATAATGACAACATACTGGATGATATATTACTTCATCAAATTATGGAAATTGAGTTTTGAGTCAATCTGGAGACAGTGCTAACCGGTAGCAGTAACAGTGTAAGCGTCTCTGACATTTTTCTGCTATGTCACGGAGATGAGAAAGACATGCTTGCTTTCAGTACAACAAATAACTCCCTTTAAATACAGAAAGAATTACAAATTCCAATCAGAAAAGATAAAACATAATCTCGTTTCATAATTTAATTGCATTAAACTCGTAATATTTTGAAGAGCATCATCAGTGAATTTTGGCTTAATAATTCCACATAAGGTTTTTGAAATATAAAATAAGACACAAAAAGCTAGTGAAGACTTTGTTAAAAATATAAAGAAGTTTTTCATCAAATGTTACATAGTTTTTTTTAATAAATAGACGTATCTTCAAGTTATGATTTATTACAGATAAAGACGAAAACAAAACGATAATCAACTACAGTTGAACAAAACGATAGTCAACTACAGCAATTAAAGATTTAACAATAAGAACGCGATAATAATGTTGACCCCACAGAAATCCGTGACTATTTATTAAAATATGCGAATACTGATTGATGCACCAATTACTAAGTCGCTTGTGTCACGTTTTTCTCCTAGTTAATATTATTTATACATAAATCTCTATATATCACTATAAAGAAGTCAAATATAAGCTTGTAATGCAAATCGAAAAATATGTATATTTCAATGGTTTGTTCTCAGGATTTTTTGCCAATGGTCAGATCCTTGAGAAAAATGACTGCATAACAACAATCTACGACGCAAATAAAACATTAAAATGTATGAGTATTTTATACACCCAATTTGAAATTTAAGTTTAGTATGGAAAACGCGCTTTAAAATGTGATTACATATGTATTGTATATAACAAACAATGTTATAACCACTAGATAAAAGTTATTCATAGAATGAAACACAACCAGGGAAAATTAAAAACGAAGTTGAAGTGCTTCACTTTTGAATTTAGTCAGGTTATAATCTATTCGACTGTAACTATTCTCTGATGATTGTAAAATCGGCCCTTGACAAAGTAATTCCCTTACCTTAGGATTTTCCTTGACCAATAATGGCCGCACATGCTGTGTAAACAGTTTGTAAGATGTCAAATTTTCTAAATCTGCATCAGTGTACTGTATATCCACATCTGTAAGGCCAAATGACGAACACACTTCTTCCACTGTAGGCATACCAGCTGAAAATTATTATATTTGTTTATTTGAAACTCTTATTTATTCTTTATAAACATTATATTATTGCATGAAGCAGTTGACGCGTAGAATACCCAACCTGGTGGTTACAATACCAGAAGCAGCGCTAACGTTAGAAGTATTTTAAAAATTTATTTCTTAGACATAACCAGGTTTCACTTCAATTTTGGCATTTATTTTATAACTAGAGTTTGCCCGGCGGCTACGGCGTGTATCCAACGCTAAGCAATAGCTTTGTGTTAAGGTTATAGGCCTTAGAATTGAAAAATGTTAATATTATAATCAAGTTTATTTCGACAAACATTTAGAACAGACATTTTAATAATGAGAAGACAGTGTGACCAATCTAAAATAATATAACCTTTTATTTTTATTTTTTATGCATTTGAGTACTACCACATAATGTATTTCTCCAACACTTGCCCTTACTCAAATGTATACAAAAAGCAATAAAATATTCAAGTTACAAAACAAAATCTAATTTAGTTAATATTCAATTTTTTAACAAACTTTTCATGTTTGATCCTACCTAAAGGTTTAGTGAAAATGTCCGCCATCATTTCTTCTGTTGGTTGATATCCGAGGGATATTAATTTTTCATTAAAAGCATCTTTAATAAAATGATGTCGAACATCTATGTGCTTAGTGCGTCTATGGTTTTGTTGATTTTCCACAATTTTATGTGTGCTCAAATTATCATTATAAACAATTATTTCTGGAAGCTTAAAACTAAAAACATCTAAAAAGAAATTAATCAAATATTTACTTTCTTTAACAGCTTCTGCTAAACTGTAATACTCAGCTTCTGTACTTGAATAGGCAACTGTATGTTGCTTACGTGCTTCCCAATTAACTAAACAATTAGAATACATAACAGAAAAACCACTGTATGATCTGCGATCTATTGGATCATTTGCCCAATCAGCATCAGCAAAAATTTCTATTTTAATATCACTTTTCTTGTAAATTAAGCCCTGATATATTGTGCCTGCTAAGTATCTAAGTACTCTTTTTGCTGCTTGCCAATGTGTTTCATTGTAACAATTATTATACTGTCCTAGTTTACTACAAGCAAAAGCTATGTCAGGTCTGCTACAAACACATAAATACATTAAACCTCCTATTAATTCTTGATAAGGATACTTTGTATCACATGATTCTGCCTTTGTTAAATTTAAATTTACTTCCATGGGTGTAGCAGAGGGTTTACATTGCAACATCCCATATTTATCTAACAACTCTTTTATGTATTCTGGTTGAGATAATTTAATAACACCATTATCTTTATCTCTTTCTACTTTTATACCAAGACAATTTTTTACTTCTCCTAATTCTTTAATATCAAATTCAGTTTTTAATTTTGCAATTAGTTGTAGTTTCTCTATGCTATTTTCACTGAAGATAAAAAAATCATCTACATATAGAGCTATAATTATAAATTTACTGTCAGATTGTTTTACATAAATACAGTTCTCACATTTTGACCTTGTGAAGCCAATTGAAGTTAATACTTCATCTACCTTTTTATTCCAAGACCTACTGGCTTGTTTCAAACCATATATACCCTTTTTTAACAAACAAACTTTATTTTCTGCTTTACATTCATACCCAATTGGTTGTTCCATATAAATTGTTTCCTCTAATTCACCATTTAAAAAAGCAGTACTAACATCAATGTGATCTATTTCCATATCACGTTGAACAGCAATAGCAAAAAGTAATCTTAAAGTAGAATGTCGTACTACAGGTGCAAATGTACTAGTGTAATCAATACCATATTGTTGACTAAACCCTCGAGCAACTAATCTTGCCTTGAATCTTTCAAAATTACCAGAAGCATCTTTCTTTTGTTTAAACACCCATTTACATTTAATTACATTTTTATTTTTAGGTCGTTCTACTAAATCCCATACATTTTTACTAATTAAAGACTCATATTCATTATCCATTGCATTCTTCCATTCTCTATGATACCTAGAAGACATAGCTTCCTCATATGATTTAGGTTCAGTAGTTAACATGACTATATGATCATTGTCATTAGTCACAATATAATCTTTCATCCAAACAGGACGAGAACGCAAGCGGCCTAATCTATTAGTATCTCTATTATATTCTAAATTACTACTTTCAGAATCAACATTATTATTATCAATACAAGAACTTTCTTCATTTGTCTCATTACAACATTGATTAGAGTTTTGATTATTATTTACATTATCACTGTCTACAATGTTAGTATCTTGTTCTGATTGTCTGTAAACATCTTGCCCTGATGAAATACAATCTAACTGTGAAGTAGTTGAATTATTAATTATATTATTATTCTGAACAATTAAAGGATTTAAAATGTTGTCATTTTCAGCATTGCTTGACATACCAGAAACATTTTCCAAAAATATAACATTCCTTGCTTTAATAAATTTACCAGGTTCTAAAGGATCACCCAATCTATAACCTTTAGAATGCTCACAATACCCAAGCATTATATATGCTTTTGATTTAAAATCTAACTTATTACGGTACACATCTGGGATTAACGCATATGCTTTGCATCCAAAAACCTTTAAATGACTCAAGTCAACTTTTGATCCAGACCAGATCTCTTCGGGTAAAGTATTTTTCAAAGATGCTGTAGGGCAAACATTCTTTAAATATACAGCAGTTAAGACAGCTTCCCCCCAGTATCGCTGGTCTAACCCAGAATCATGTAACATACTACGAACCTTTTCCATAATAGTACGATTTAACCGTTCTGCAACCCCATTTTGTTGGGGTGAATATGCGATTGTTGTTTCATGAATTATACCATTTTTAATAAAAAACATTTCTAAAGATTTGTTGCAATATTCCAAACCATTATCTGTCCTAACTCTCTTAATCTTTAAACCTGTCTGATTTTCAACCAAGTTTTTAAATTGGAGGAATTTTTCAAGAATTTCTGTTTGATTTTTACTATACAGAAAATACACAAATGTTTTTCTAGAAAAATCATCAGTTAAAGTTAAAATATATTTCTTATTTCCCCAACTCGGTACTGGCATAGGCCCACAAAGATCAGAATGTATTAATTCTAGTTTTTGGGAAGTATATCTAGATCTACCACTAGGGAAGCATACAATTTTTTGCTTGCCCTCAATGCATGGAATGCATGGTAACAATGAAGCTTCCTTAAAATTGACACCTTTAGCAAGGCCATCCCGGAGTAAAACTAAACCTTTATAACTAAGATGTCCTAATCTCTTATGCCATAATTCAATACAATTACCAGTAAGCCTATTTTCACCATTTGGAATGGACTGATTTTCATAATTATTTCCAGAACAAGCATACTCAGATGAAAACTGTTGCTGATTGAGCTTATACAGACCATTGACATTAGATGCTGAAAAAATAGGATTTGCATTAACAATAACATCTTCTTTAGCAAAAGCTTTACAACCTTTGTTGTCAAAAATTAAGACATATCCTTTTTGAGTAATCTTATTAACAGATAACAAATTAGCGGCAATGCCTGGTACATAGGATACATCACATACAGTTTTTTCAACATTATTATTTAGAAACACTTTCACATTACCAATACCATTACTATACAAGTTTTGATTATTGGCAACTTTAACTGTTTTGCTAGAACAATTAGAAAAATTTACCAACCAGTCCTTACGCATGGTCATATGTGTACTACAGCCAGAATCCACTAACCATTCATTTGGCTCACAAACACCTTCCATTAGGCATGTAGACATTGCTACAGTCGGCTGAACAGTGTTGTCACAATGGTATCCATGTTTATTATTATCAACCTTTGGTTTTAATATGGGGCATTTTGGCCTAATGTGACCTTCTTTGTGACAATGATGACAAATGATTTTTCTTTTAGACTTTGATATCATAGCAACCCCTATGTTTTGCTGCTCTTGTTTCCTAAAATCACCTTGTTTCAATCGGTTAATGATTATGTCCGAAGAAAGTTTACACTGTGAACCTTCAATTGCCAAAATCAATGGATCATATTCTTCAGGCAATCCAATTAATAACACTTCAGCTAACTCTTCATCTTCAACAGTACAGCCTATATCACGTAATTGTTGTACAATATCTATTATGTGGGCTATATAGCTTTCCATTGATGAATGATTAGTAAGAGTGCTTTTATATAAATCTCTTTTCAGTGCCAATCGTCGGCTAATGCCTTGATTTTCAAACGCATTTAATATGTTTCGCCAGGCTTCTTTGGCCGTGGTGGCATTTTTTACATAAGGATAAACATTAGTATGAACATTTAAACAAATTTTTGCAAGTGCACGCACGTCCTCATCAGAAGTATATTTATCCGTTGATATACAATGCCATAAGCCAACATCGATCAAAAACATCTTCATTTGAAACTTCCAGTTGGCATAGTTATTATTGCCTTCTAATTTTTGAATCAAATGTAAACTCTGAGGAAAAACTTTGTTTTCCGCCATATTGTGCACATTTACATTAACATCGCCGCCAGAGCTCGAATTTGAGGAATGTGGATCTTTGTCCATTATTAACAATTAAATTGTATTTACTTACAACTTCAACGTAGTGGAAACACTTCTGGGCCCATAACCTGTTAAGGTTATAGGCCTTAGAATTGAAAAATGTTAATATTATAATCAAGTTTATTTCGACAAACATTTAGAACAGACATTTTAATAATGAGAAGACAGTGTGACCAATCTAAAATAATATAACCTTTTATTTTTATTTTTTATGCATTTGAGTACTACCACATAATGTATTTCTCCAACACTTTGCTTTATTAATATAATTGCATATAATAATTAGAAAAAATCGAAATTGTATGTTTAATATTAATGAATCTATTGGAAACCATTTCACCTTTATCCACACTAATCCGATTATTTAATATTAAGCTTCCTATTCAAAAATCGGCTTCCTTTAACCGATTTCACCCTGAGGTCTCGGCCTACTTATATTGTTCATCTGAGATAATAATAATCAATTCAACTTTATGGTACAGATAAGATTTTATTCATTTAACAGATCCACTAAGGGCATATCAGTTCACGCACAGTGAAGGGTCCTACTGTGATGACAAACGTTCACTGTATAGTGATTATGCTGGGGGTTCATCGGCGTTGGTGTTCAAGATTTAGGCTGTGGCAGAATTAGTCTTTATATATGCGTTACCTCCCAAATTTTAGCGTCATTAATTATGTTGCATCTCAAGTAACGCATTAAGCCCATCGCCATATCTGCGTGACACGGACTATAGCTATAATATTATACCAGATCAAGCCCCAACTTTAGGAAACGAAATCAAAAAATGTGCTAAAATTTTAAAATAGTCGATCGAAGTAAAGTCATTGGCAGCGGAAGTAAAGCAAAAACAATAAAAATCAACAAATGAGTAGGTATGGTTCATTTCATAAAAGTTACATAATCAAATCACATTTTGTGCGGTGAAAGTGGATTATGCAATTTATCATTATTATATCCAAACAGTTTTCGTGGTTTTTTTTTATTTTATTTTTATTGCAGGAGTTCAGCAGACAGCCAGACGGCCCACTTAATGGAAAGCGGTTACCATGGCCTATGGACATTTGCAATATCAGAGGTGCTACAAATGCGCTGCTGATCTCTTAAGGGAGACTGGAACCCGGTCATTAATGCCGGAACACAATACAAGGTTGTAATGGCGGCATTCTCTAGACTGTCTAGACCATGGGTGGTCGCCATCCAGTCGAGCAAATACCCTACCACCTGGCAAAACCTGTGGATTGGATAAATCGTAAAGTACTATCTAAAGTCGTATAAGGCTATATCTACCCTCGATTTTAACGTTACGCCGCCGGAAAAAGTAAATATATAATAGAACGTTGTTTCAAAATTGCTCTTTCCTTTTAGCTCACCGTTTGAAACTCCTTCACTAAAATTGATTTTATATGGGGCATTTCACATGAAATCAACCACTAAAAGAGTTGTAGTTTCCGATTTGAGTCGGGCTAACTAACTACACATAATAAGCGTTTCACCCATATAATTTCTAAACGACTACTAGGTCCATTATGAAACATGGTATAGAATTTAAAACTTATACTAATATATAAACCTAAAGAGTCTGTTTGCTTGAACGTGCTAATCTAAGGAACTACTGGTCTGATTTGAAAAATTCTTTCAGTGTTAGATAGTCTATTTATAGAGGCTATATAATTATATCATCACGCTAAGACCGGTGCACCAATGAACAGTGCTTCAAAATCGGGGATTTCTTTCAACTATTCCACGCGGACAAAGTCGCGGGCAGAAGCTAGTGCAATATAAGACCTCTTTTAATTAAAGTTAATTATGCCGAACTTTGTAAACAATAATAAAATAAAATAAATAAATATGGTATATTACTTTTTTGTGATTTTTTCAATGTTTTTGAAATCCAAATACGAGACTTAAACAGCCATTAAACGAAGTGTACAATGTACTCATATAGGTACTCGTTTAAACCTGATTAATGACCTTAGAAGTACGTTTCCCACGGATAATCAAATCTTCAAAGATCCTTATGTTATGAACCAGGCTTCTAATTACAAAAATATAATTGTTCTCCAATATAACTGAAATCGGATCCTTGAACCTATTGTACCCAGTAAGATTCAAGTGAAATGCTCCACAAAGTATGGCTTACCGTTTATAAGCTTATATATTATATAAGCTTATCAAAGAACTCAATTCCTAGGTAGGATAATGGATTTTACAAAAGTCTAATGATACTACTTTAATAGAATAAGGCGGCCTCTTCCAACTTGTATTTCTCTATTACTTATGGATTGTAAATTTGATGTATATAGTGTATTAAATTCATTTATTGCAAATAACCAAATAAAGCTTAAATTTTAGTTGTATATATATATACTTACTAATTATTCTGATACATGTTTTCAAAATTTTCGCTATAATATTGTGTTTTTCGTGATTTGTTTTCTTCGTTTTATGATAGTCAAATAAACATTTACTATGTAACTCTGGCCGAATGCACAAACCGTGCCTAGCCTGATCAAGAAAAAAAATTTGGCGGCCTCTGTGGTTGAGCAGACTAAGCCTTTGCTGGCTGACCTAACGCAGAGACTCCAAGTTCGATCCTAGCAGGGTAAATCTCGTACTTTTCTTTAATTAGGTTATATTTTCAAATCAATTTCATTTCTTTTCATTACTATGGTCTGAGTGTCTGGGATCGGTTACAGAATGGTCCATTTCATATTACCGATAACACACGCGTAATAACACTTGGGGATTAGTATAATGTGTGTTTGTCGTCTGATTTAAGTGGTTTTAATTTTTCGTTAATATCGTGGAGGACTCATATTAGTGTGTCATCTTGCTACTTCATACTTTCAAATTTGGCCATTTTGATATAAAATTCACCTATATACGGGAAAAATAAAGGCTTTAATTCCATAATCGTTTCCAGGTAATAAAGTAATAGAATCAAACACGTGGCGTTATATGAAGACCTGATTAATTGGCATAGATTTTATGAAAAAGGCAGTGGCGAATCAGCTAATAGCGGCGAGATCATTTTATTGAACCTATACATTGTTTGTACGTGCGTGAATGTCTGGGGTCGTTGCCCTCGTCTAGCACAACGTCGAATTTTTTATTCTCTTGCAAAAATAAAGCAATTGTAATAAAACCTGTTGCTATTTTTTATTAAAATTAAGTTCTTTTGTACTTAAAAGGTATTTAACTAGAATTAATTATTCAGATAGTTCAATTAATTGTAGTGAGTTTATAATTTTTATATTGCACCACTTGATATTTCATAAGATTTTCACAAGACTATGGGGTTTCTAGCCATTTTGACAAAAATGGAACCTACATGAAATAGTCATGTCCTTCTGTGTTTATTGCTCAGATAACAACCATAAAAACTACTTGATGTGTGATTGATGAGATTTGACAGAAAGGTATATCATATACCGGCTTGTAATAAGTGAAACTTAAAAATTGTCGTATGAGGTATGCATCCAAGCCTAGCCAAGCCAGATGTTGAAATATTATGACGATGTTTCTTGCCGGTTTTTTATATATTTAAGTCTATGAAAGAGGTTTTAGCTGTCAATTTTATAAACTTAGATTCCCAATGCTTACAAGGACATACTGTATTGGGAACTGAAGTAATTTATATAAATATCTGGATTTTGCTCTTGTTTCTTTAACCTGATAAAAAATTCGAAGCTTCAAGGCCGTAATAAAACAAAAAAAGATAAAATAACGATATTTCTACCCTGGATAGCCTAGAGTTTTTATTTTCCTATCATCAAAATACAATTACACAGTGAATCTTAAGAGCAATTGGTATTCAAACTTTTAACATGACATGTTTAAAAAAAGACAAAGTACAGTTAGTTAGAAGTACTTAGATAGATAGACACTTGATATTCTTATATGTAAAAATGAATGTTTGTCTTTATGTCCTTTATAGAATCGTAAACTATACATTTGATCATGTGATGATCTTTAGCAAAGTTGTTGTGCACGAGCCAGAAGTTTCTGAGTTAGCTCACAATTGGAACCGATAGGTGGCGCTGCTATCGGCATATCAATTGAAGCTTTTCCGGTAGGACAACATCTGCCGGGACAGTTAGTTATAACTACAATTTTAAATGAATGTCCACCGAACTAGGGTTTGTTTAATTAAGGCGTCATAAATTTTCATTGAGGCCAGCGAGTTATTGATGACACTTCTGGATTTGCAGACGTCCATAGTTGACCGTGACCACTTTCCACCAGGTGGGCTTCTGTCTATTTCAAGCAATAAAAATTAAAAACTTACCAGATCCAGAATCTGAAACCACTGGTGTGGATGGTGTTGTGTTATGCTTGCTTCCTCTGCCTTTACGAGACTTCTTGCTAGAGGTCATCGCACTTAGAGCATAGTCACTGTCCCCCTCTGCCTCTATAGCCTCCAGACCAAATTCATCATCCTGGTAGCATAAGGACATTGTAATTATTTTATAATTTAATGTACACAAAAGAGACACTCTTATAACTTTAAAATTATGATGACACAAGGACAAACCAACTTGAAAATATTTTTTGCCCTGTAAACCTGTCTCTAGCAAGAGAGGACAAAAAGGAGACAGAGTTGTGTACACTGGTTTTACAGTTTAAAGATTTCCCATATGAATATATTCCAAAAATATAAACCTTTTACATTGAGGGAAAAATGAGTAATAATATCCGCCCACAAACTTCCCATTGCTGGGCTCAGGCTTCTCCTTTTATACTACTACTATACAACCCATCCAAGGAGATTAGCAGATCTACAAACAGGAAAATTGAATGCACAATTTCCTGAGCATATTTTCATTTTAGCATGAGTTTTTGGATACTGAAACACAACAATGACATTACCCTCGTAACATTTAGGGGCATCTTTTTAATTGTAATTATTTTTACTAGACAATTGTTATTGCTAGAAATTTTATGTGATCGAAATGTGGTAACATTCTAATTTTCAGCAAAAGTGAAACCATGGAACATTTAATGTTATTCTGTCCATTTATAAACATATAAGACATTTTTCATTTATTGTCTCCATGTGTCAAAATGTTTGGAAGAAAGATACCTGGTGTATGCTTCTATACCAAGATGCATTTTAATTAAGGAAAAAGTAAAAATTAGAGGTGGATACATGTAGCTGAATAAAAAAGTATATATTTAACTACACATGCATCATTTGGCATCCTTAAAAACCATTGTTTTACATTAAGTAATGATTTAATTTAATTAAGGCAATGGGTCACTATTATATTCTTTTTAAACTATAAAATGTAAAAATGTTTTTGTGACTAGTATACACAATAAAAGTAAATTTTAACAGTTTTAAGCACTGTAATTTATTAGATTTTTATTATTCTTACATTTTGGCCACTTTCCGTAGCAGTGATCACAGAAAACAAAGATGTCAAGGGTCAATGAGTATTATTAAAGTTTTATTTAGCCTACCACCAACTTTTTCATTCAGTTTTGTTTATGGTTATTATTTAGTCTATGGCAGCTTAATCTAATTTATCACAATTTGAAACATGTTGTGGCTTGAACTGAAGAAGTAGCTCAAGAAATATTGAAATGAGTGCAAGGTAAAATAAAAAGTAACTGTCAATTAAATATAAATTGGTTTGTGTTATATAAATTACCACATTTAACATGTTGAAATGTAATATATATATCCATTATAAATGTATATATGTCCATCTGTCATTGCCTTCTAATTATTTAAACTATGGACAAATATTTTCAAAATATTTATTCATTCATACATCTTAATATATATTAAGATAGTACTTAAAATATTATTTAGATGAAAATTACTTTTATAAATCAATCAAGTTTAATGCAGAATTAATGAACAAACTTCCAAATTTAGGGATCAGTTCTCAGTGACCAAGTTTCAATAAAATATTTAAGTAGAGATAGCTTTTGATGTATAAGACAATGTATTTATATTCAAATTCAAAATTTTTATGTAAACTACTTTACATTGGAGAACCATTTCTGAATATCATAAATATATATTAAGTCTGCTGCATAGTTTATTTTCACCACTTCAAAATGTGTTACTGCTGTTTAATAAGAACTAGCAATAAACTCCTTAACACTATATCTGATTAAAACCCTTTTATTTAATTTTTCAATTACTTTTTCTAGGAGTCCATAGCAAAAATTGTTAACATTTATTGACAGTATGGAACACCTTTGATTCCGTAGATCAACATGACCATTATGTATGTATTTTTGGTTTACAAACTTTTTTGATGAAACCAATATTAAATAACTTAATCCAGAAATGTAAAAATTATATAATTGTGTCATTACTTACATCTTCACTGTCATTCTTTCGCTTCTTCTTTTTCTTTCTGCCTTTCTTCTCTTCTCCTCTAGCTTTCCTCTTTTTACCCTTCTTCTTCTTTCTGCCATCTTCTGGAGAGTAATCTTCATCCTCCTGAATTGATTTAGGCAGTATGATATCAAGTGAAATTAAGGCTATAAAACTATTTCATTTCATTTCACAAGACTGTAACATCAATTGCTCTGTTTGTTCAGATCATAACAAAAACGATTCTAGGATACACTTGCTGGAGGTCGCAGACCAAAAATAAAGTTAGATGTTTACACTCTGGACACATGATTGAAGTATTGTTGGTTATGTGGATTTAGAAACACAACATTACCTTTGGCGGGGCTTCGTCGCTGTCGCCGGAATTCTCATTCTGACCCTCACCTTCCTCCACGTCCTCGTCACCTGCAAGTTCACATTAAACTGGTCAAACCAGTCCACACTATCAACACTCTTGCTGAGCACACTGGAAACTTCATATCGGTCGTAAATCCCGTACACTGCAGCACCCTTGGTGCTAAGGTCACTAATCCCTTTGTTTGGCGGCGTCCATTTTGTTAAGTAGTAATGAGGGGATATCGCATGTTCTTTTCTGTCACAAACTGCCACTTAAAAATATTTACAACCACAAAACAACAAATAGGTCATTAACGTGCCGATTAACGATATCCACGACTGCACCACATCTAAATGAAGGTCACTTTCCGACAAAAACACCAATTATGAACCGAAAAATTTCTAAATTTTTAATTGCTCTATACCGCAAGTAAACACATGATACCGCTATTCGCGGCTTACCTATGACATGCTAGCTAAATTGAACGTTTACCTGCGAAAGAACCGTCTACTTCATCATCTGATGCCATTTAGATTACAATTCAACACAACCAGGTACAAGATTAAATATTTTGGTCTAGAAAAGATAAAGGACGCGCAGTTTTTGCGACAAATGGTAATTAATTCAGAAATTGATGCCGCCGTCACTACACCGCGTACTAGCAAAATATGCCGTCTCACTCGCACCTACTGAAAAATAAGGAAAAAAGAAATTTTAGGGTTACTATGTTCTGAATTCCTAAAATCTACTAAATTCTTTTTTATTTTTACTCCTACTTCTATCCTTATTATGCCTCTGCTACATACACCTAATTATTTCACTATCGCTCCATTAATAAAAGTACAAACTTGCAACCACCTGAATTGCAAACAATATTTGTGATTTACTGAAACCTGTTGGAACTTGTTCCTGTTTTCAAACATTCAAAAAACGAGCTTTTTTTTCTTTTTTTCAAATCCATGTATAGATTAACTAAACCAGTCTTTTTTTTTTTTGTGTCCGTGGTTTTTTTTTTTAACTAAACCAGTCTTTTTTTTTTGTGTCCGTGGTTTTTTTTTTTTAACTAAACCAGTCTTTTTTTTTTTTTGTGTCCGTGGGTTTTTTTTTTAATAGCAATATTGCCAGCGCCGGAATAGCTTCTAATGTTAGAGGTTAAAAAGACAACTCGGTTATACCTAAGGGTTTAACGAAATTGGAAATAATGCGTTTTTTGAGATGTGACATTGTTTATGGCGTTAAACAATAGGGCTTGTATACTGTCTTTCGTTTCAGAACTTTTTTGTTTTTGTTTGAAATGAAATGAAATGAAATTTATTAGCAAGTAAGTAAGTAGTAGATAGTACATAAAAAATTCTAAAATACAGTAAATATTAACTATTAAGGCTCTTAATTTCACAAAAGGTCAAAAGTGGTGCTTCCCAGCAAACAACAAATCAACATTTATTTATCATATGGCTGGTAATCTTCACGGTATGTGTAAATTTTTCGTATTTTTTATATTGTTATTTTAAGTTAAGTTAAGAAAAAAAAATACCCTTAAATGAAACCATTTTACTCTTTGAATTATTATAGATAAATAATTAAATATTCTATAAATTGCATTTTCTGAATCTCCTGATCCGAATTATCCCAAAGAGTATATTGAATATATGTAGATAGAGTCTTCAGTCGGGAGAATCGTACTACTAGCACATCTAGCGAGTATCAGTGGCGCTAACTCGTGTATGAACGTACCTAATATATGCGTGTGTGTGTGTGTGTGTGTGTGTGTATGTGTGTGTGTGTGTGTTCATGTGTACATGTGTGTATGTGTACGTATAGCGGGTTTGTTTAAACTTTGTCTTATTCATAGACAGAGTAAGTTTGAACGTTTATGGTTCCTAAAGAAGCGTTCAAACTTACTGTCTATAAACTGTCTATGAATAAGACCGATATTCTATATATTGTATGCTTAGGTATGGATATTTCTTCCACCATGAATCCCAACTGTATTTAATAAGTATTGACACTGTCGTAATTTGGCACTTATTTTTTCAAAGACTCCATTTACTTTGGTTAGTTATAAAGAGTCTTAATTAAATGTATTCAAAAATATATTAAATACATTATTAAAAAATATTTATTTATTATAAATATTTATGTTTTTATAAATATTTACTTATGTATAAATAATTTAGAAAACAAATATATGGGAAGCAAAAACTTAAGGATGCTAGCAGTGCTATCTGTCATGTATAAGTTATTATCATTCTACGAATAACCTGACTAAATTAAAAGGACCGAAAGATCTAAGCACTAACAGGAAATTGAAAACATTCATAAATCTATAAGTTAATAGCAATTTTTTTAAATTTTTTTTCACCTTCATTTGTTTTAAGTTTAAACCGCATGAATTATCCCTGTTCAATTTTTCACATTTTTAAATGCATTTCACAAACTCCAATCAGTTGCAAATTTATTATTATAGATACAAATATAAATAGAACTTATGATGGAAAACTTACTTAGCATCGAACAAGATCCTGGAATGTGAAAATAAATCATAATGTATTCATGAAGTTGACGATTTGTTTTGGTATGCTTATCATAAATAGGTGCTTATATTCTATATTTACTGTATACTTAAAAAAATTGTATAGATCTGAAATATAGTGAAAATACAAATCTTTGGGTTAATAGGTATTGTAACTAGGTCATATATTCATTGTCTATTGTCAGTTTATCAATGAAAACAAGTCCTGCCCTCTTTCAGAATAATAATTAATCTGAGCGGCCACTATAATGGGCTCGTGCCACCTAAGAATGAAGCCTAAAGGTTCCTGCTATAGTTCACAACGCCCAAAACAATTCGTCAGCAGTTGCGCATACCAACCATAGTCGTTGAGGAGAAAACTAATGTTGTTAACGACGAAATGACCAACTTTCATTGGTTGATTTGAAGATAGCTTCTTTTTTTAGATCAGTCGTAGATTCGTTTCTCTTTATACGGAGAATTAGTTCTCTGTGGTCAACATCCACTTCGACCCGTCTCTTGACATGGATCGTTGTGAGCGCTGTGTGATCAAAAATAATGACAATTAACGTTCCACGATCCGTTCCACCTGTATATCTGTGATTCTAACGGCCGCAGACAAGCGGGAAAAATCGTGGCCGTTGTGAGACTCATGTGTAACGCAGCCTTAAGGTAAAAACAAACTGATCCCACGTACGCTACGTATGCGATGCAATGTGGGAGAGTTGCTGTGCACACTTGTCCCGCGTACACAACGCAAATTGACGTCAGACTCATAAGTCATTCCTTCAGGTGCTGTTATGTACTATGTTTTCCGATTCTGAGAGTGAATTTGATGACGATTTATTACGTTTGTTATTTTTAAATGAATATTTAGGTATCGATTTAATGGTTTAATGCATTTAATATTATAAATGGCTTCATATCGGCTAACCAAATCAATCGATTTTTCGTCTCCCATTTTCGAAAAGCGTACCAACCAACGTCTTTTCAAGACTGACGTGCTGCGAACGTATGTTCTAGAAACACACTGGTCTTACGCGTGGGATCGCTTATGGTTATACCCTCCACCATCCCACGCCGATCTGGATTGATAGACCTAACGTTGCATGGGACGCGTGTGATAGCGTTGCGTATGACAAGTATGTTTCTAATTGAACGGTTTTCATACAAATTCAAGAGTCTAGATATTATAATGCGTGGCATACGTAGTGTACGTGGGCTCAGTATGTTCCTACCTTTAGAGCCAAGTAGTCTGTGATGTAATAAAAAATGACATCTTATTATTTTTATGTCAATGTCATTTATATAAATTAAAAATTATAAAATTCAATTCTATTCAAATTTATTGATTATCAACCTGGGTGATTAGTTTTAGGAATTGTTCAAATAAATTACAAAATAATGAATGCGTTATTAGATTATGGATCTTCATCATCTAGTGATTCAGAGGAAGATTCGGTGGACCCGGAAAAGTATTGTCAAGATCATGTTATGTTTCAAGTTTTATTCTCTGAAAACCACTTGCAGTTTTTATTAATATTAAAATGAATTTCAGGTCAAATTCAGATGCATTAAAACCTAAACTACCGAAACCCACTTTAGGGGAAAATGCATTACAGACGTCGGTGTTTTCAAACCCATTCGTACAGGCAGAACTAGCAAAGGCAGCTATTTTGGAGAAGCATGTTAAAATGGTACATGTTGACTTTCTATCATCCAAAATGTTACATTTATTTTATTCTGCGTTTTGAAATAATACATTTTTAGGTATTGTTGCTTTATTCTAGGCCCTAATTGGAAATGGGTCAACTTGGTAATTTACTTTTATTAATTTTTATTTCGTAATGTTTGATTATTCACATCCATAACCTTTCATTTACCTTTGAAAAGTTCTTAAGATCATGCCTAAGTAGTGTGTATCAATATTCTTAATACTAATATGCAAATAATAAGTTAGTTATTTTTCCATTTAATAATGAGGTCCAAGTTGAACATAGAATCCCATTAAATATAAATAAAATTTGGGTGCAGCATAGATATAGGACACTTATTTATTATTTGAGGTATAAAATTAATATTGGATGGTTATAAAAAACATAACCATAAAGCTTGTATGCTTTGCTTGCTCCTTAGCCTTCTAACCTGTATTAAAAAAAGTTTGGATTTGTTCATAATGAATAAAAAGGTGTCCTATAATTATACTATACCCCACCCTTTGCACTAAAGTTATAATCATTAGTATTTAACAAATTAGGAAAGTGATGTATCCATTTGTGCATACAATCGTCAAGTACATAGGCAATGACTGTAAGGTTCCAGGTAAAGACAACACCCAGATGATCAACGGCAAGAAAATATGCTGGAACTACAGAAAAGGGCGCTGCCGGTTTGGGCACAACTGTAAATATGCACATGATTCAGACATACAGAAGTCTACAGAAGAAATGGATGCAGAGAAACAAGTATGAATTGAACCATTTTATATTGTTTATGGTGGGAATAGATTATTGTTACTATATTACACTATAACAAATCAAATTATAATTTAGTTTATTTTTAAGTATTTAGTTTAATATGTAATTTTGGGTCAAATTGTCCTTGCATCAAATTCAATATATATATAAATATAATACCATTGGTAAGGAGTTCATCTCCACTTCCTAAAGCTGCTTTGCTCATGTACACAATAGTTCTGTAGAATGTTTCTCTTGCATACTGTGGGGTTTTGGAAGCAGCTCTCAGCTGAGATTTTTCCACAGCACTATGATATGGAGTTTTTTAAAAAGGGTGTCATAGAATTATTTAAGTCCGGCAGTGTGTTTTGCAAATGTCCATAGGCAATGGTAACCACTTTCCATCAGGGGCGCTGTCAGCCTGTCTGCTTTACTCCAGCTATAAAAAAAATGATTCAATGATACATAATACTTTAAAATTGCTACTTTCTAAAGTAGTAATATTGGTCACCTCAGGAAGCCATTGATTTGTGCATCAAATTCAATGGGGGTCTGTGTGATCCTAGCTCTTGCGATTGCTTAATATTCATAGGTTTTATGGCTAGTAGTAGTTTACTATATGAGATACTTGTTTTGTTCCAATGATGTGGGCCATCACTTCCCATACTATTTTGAATTTTACCAAGTATTATAGAAAGTAAATAATTATGTTTGACAGAAATTGAAGTCAGTGGTATGTGAAGGCATAGGCACAATGACATCAGCACCTCCACCTCAAGCAACAGGGGACCCTGTTTTACCTACCGATGACACTATATGGGAAGGGAGATCAGACCAGAAGAAACTAAAAAGACCAGGCCTATCTCAAGGCTTGGTGCCCGGTAAGAAAGTCATGAAAATGTATAAAGAACACAAATTAAGGGAATCTAATAAAAAATAATTATAACAACTTTTTGTTTCATTATTTTAATATGCATATTATCCTACTTTATCTTGGAAAAATAACTGAACTAAAGTTACTATTCATTGGTGCTGTGTTAATGGCAGTGGTTTGTATTATAGTGAATGCATTATACCATACTTATCGATGGGCTGAATATAATTAATAGTTTACTCAGAAATACATTCAATACTTAACATTGGTTAGATCCGTAACTCGTGTAGAGCTATTTTTAACTAAAAACTTTATCCATCCTCCAATGTGATAAAGAACATTCGGGAAATAATGGTTGGTTTAGTCGTGACCAAAGCCTAGTGTCATTAGTTTATAGCTTCACCCTCTTAGATATATCACCATGTTCAATAGGTTTGTATATTCAGAAAATTATCTTTAAAATTCTCGTATTTGATATTAAGTGATTACAATATAATAATTTCAGGTTTATAGTGAGCGTTTTAGTAATATATATATCTTCCACCACTCACGACATAAGTAAATATGTCCTGTATAAATACTTAAAAGGGTAGATAGATCATAGATACAACATATATTGGGGTAGATATCAAAACTACAGGTTCGTAGATGCATATTCTTTTATTCAAAAATAATACAGAAGAACATGCAATTTCGAGGATTTAACACACATATAGCAAGCACGTTGCACCAAGTATCATTTATTGTTTTGCAACATTTTATCTTACCATACGCTAAATATTAGCCAACACAAAAGCCAATCTATTACTCACACAAAGAACAGTTATATAGTATTGGCAAATTGTAGTCGTCCTTTGGTGCATACGTAAGGTCCAACCAGGGCACATGCCAAACAGGCTGATAGCTTCCATTAAAAGTAGAATATAGATTGCGTCATTAATTTTTTGGCACATTCTATAACACACATTTATAGCTATGCATTTTTGTAATTGTTTATTTTAGTGACCACAAAAGTATTATACGCATGTAATTTTAATAGTTAAATTACTGTACTTAAAACTCCCAGTATATTCAGAATTATTTGTGATCACATTAATTAAATAATAATTAAGTTTCTTTGAATTCAGTTTATATTTTATATTCGACTCAACGAAAATGTAACTATATTTGAATATACTCTCAACTAATATTAATCAATAATGTCGACATTTTATTATTATTAATTAATATTGATATCTATGATCCGGCCTTCCAAGACGCCACAATTGATATTTCACATCAATACTGTCGACTTAGCTGCGTCTAAAATAAATGATTTCGCTAATTCATCGCATAGTTTATTAACACTTCACGTTTTGAAGCTGTAGATTTGGTATGACCTGCCCTTGAATTGTATGAAACGACCAAATAAGGAGTGGTGAACCGGAGACATGTGCCCCGGCGCAGACCATGCTTATAAGAATAAATTGCGCGTTTTGCCGCCAACTTCTGCATTCCGACATCGAGCTCTCAATTGCTCAATTATAATAGCACAGCCATTCAATATGCTCATGTGGATGTTTGCCAAACATTCTAATAGCTCCGCAGATGTTAAACATATTATATACGTTCATTAAACAACATATACACATACTAACGGCAGCTAAAATACTTTTGTAAAATTACATTTTTAAATGATCTTGCCACATTATATAATTAACAATAAGTACTAGTTTCCTTCGTAATGAAAACAAAATGTGAACAAAAATTTACTACACTCCTATGCCACTTAAATATTTTATTTCTCAATCAAAAATATATATAATCTTTAGTACATCAAATTCAACTCTAAAAGGCCTCTAAATGTAAAATATAATTCATGGGACCATTGTGATATCATACTTTGTACATTTCATATCGTTTACTAGTTTGGGCCTTTCAAGGCCTGTATGCATATCAATATCTGCACATGTCAATAAATTTTAGTTTAATAATTATATGACACCGGTAAAATTAGCGGAACGTTAGTAAAAGTCCCAAAATTCTAAAAATACGCAATGTTTTAGAAACACTAGGTAGTATTTTTTTATGTAGCTCGTATTTGAAAAAACAGAAAACTGTGGGATAATTTTTTCATTGATTTGTTATTATTCAACAGAGTAAATACACGAAAAACTTTAATGTTATGTAAGGTTTTTAATGATAAAATTCTTAAATTTTTCACTTTCTAAGGTAAAATGAAATCTGAAGAAACTGGTCTTTTCTATGTGTTATTTTCTTAAAATTTACTTTGAACTCCATAAATAAGAAACTAAGAGACGCTAATTTAATTCCAACTTAATGCTTAATTATTATTATTATTTTAAAACCCATATTATTTTGTAATTTAAGTAAAAAAACTAAGTTTTTTCCTGTTCCGCTAATTTTGCCGCTGTGTGCAATATGAGCAAAACTTAAATGCGTCTTTGAAGTTCGTACAAATTGCACAGAGTAAGTAGTATATGCAGAACAGAGAAAGAAGATTGTTGCGCTCTCGCTTTCGCCGCTAACCGTACTCGCAAGGGAATATGCATTGTTGCTTCCTCATTATGCATTGTCAGGTGTAATAAACGCAAACATTTGATCTATATAAACTTACCGAGCTATAGTAAGTTTTCAATTGCATAGATTAAATTGACAATTACATATGTCAAACTTGTGTCAAACATATCTTTTTAACTCAAAATGTCGACTGTCAAAAAAGATAACTTTTCTCAAGACACATTTAAGTTTAGCATATACCGGTACTAAAGTAGGAACGATGATGACAACATATTATATGCTATAGTTTGTCTAATCTATGTCTTTTCTAATGACCACATAGTTTAAAGTGATATATGTAGACACTGATACACGATTGAGACTTTAAAACTGAAAATCTACTGCAACAGCACAACATCGAGACATTAAAATTTCATTAAACTACAAATAAAAAATTAAATACTTCATTCATAATAGTCTCTTCATTAATTCATTAAAAGAGTCGATTAAAATGCCATAGTGTTAAGCAGAACAAGAACTATATATACTACGGTGACAAAACTGCATTTTTTCTTCTGAGACACTAAGTACTATAACAATATTATGTGATTTATGAGAATATATTGTAAAAGGCACAAATAATATATTATTTCATTAAATCTGTATGACTACATTAATAAACTTCATTACAGTCCAAGGAATACTACAAAAATAGATTTCATTTGGCAATTAATATGAATCAGTACATTAAAAACTTTCACAGCATAAAACGATCTGAATATAGTTGTTAGCGTGTTTATCAAGTACTTTTGCATGAATACTTATATGAATTTCATTAATACCTATTTTGTAATTTAGAAATGAGTTGGTGTGTGACAATATAATATAAAGTGGAGTCTAAAAAATATCTAACATTATTATAAATTAAATAATACACAGCATTTATTATATCTTAAGAGCAACGTTGGAAATCTTTGGTGATCCGAGATCCATTTTATGACTCTTGTTATATTCTTCAATTTCATCGTGATGGGCATGACCATTCACAAGAGCCCCATTGGTTTTACCTCCGTGTCCATTCATCTTGTTATGACCATTCGTTTTTTCATGGCCATTAATCTCATCATGACCATTCAACTTGTTATGACCGTTCATTTTGTCATACCCATTCACTTTCTCGCCGCAATGTCCGTTCACCTTTTCGGCGTGGCCGTTCACTTTCTCATGGCCATGCATCCCCCATTTATTATGCCCTGATGGATGGAAAGAAAACTAACAGTTAAGCCCCAACCTGTCATCATTACATACAACACTGGCGCAATTGTGTTAGTTATTAACGTAGCAACTAATCGAACATTTAAAACAAAACTCTAATCTTGTTAGTCCGTACTAGTGGAATCATCTGTCGAATACATATCTGAACACTTATGATCCAGTAATACAGGTGTCGAATCTGCAAAATTACGTGTGTATTTTAATATATTCGAGAATTTCCCGCTGCTCAGGGTACTAAGACGTACTACAAATATGATAATAATCGGTGCGACACATTCATAATGTGACATGGTTATATGTTAACTAAAACAACGAAGAACGCAGTTTGTATTTAGCTAATAAAATAAATTTGCTAAGGGCTAATATAGAGGTTGCTAGCTAGGCTATATCTAAAACACACAATTACGCCAGTGTTCACACAACAAGACATGCACGGATACTCAAATCGAAAATTGAAACTCTATGGAACATATTCTAGAACAAAATACTCTTGCACAAACATATTGTGGGGAGAAAAACAGAAATGGGTAGCCATTGTGAAAACCAGCTAAACAGCGGTTGTTCACAAAGTAGCCTGTTCACAAAGTTGTCTTTCAATGCATTCTCCAGCAAGCTAATAGTACTTGAATAAAATTGATAAGTTTATGGCTTTGTCATCAGCCAGTGACAGTCAGTCAGCGAGCCTTCAGTCATCAGCCAAATAGCCATCAGCTGATTTTTGAGCCAGCTATTGAACCAGCTTCAGCCCAATAGCTTGCTGTTTGAAAATTCAGTTGGTTACCCATCACTGGGGTCAATCAATAAGTTGAACAAACAACGATATTGATATTTCTATATCTCATACATTCGGAAATCAATGTAGATGCTTCAATTGCAACATTAGTTTGCGGAAGAGTACTGTTCTAGTAAATAGGTGAATAATTAAAGGCAATTCATTTTGTCAAATTAATCAAATGAAAACAAATTTTTAATGCAAATGGAATCACATATTCCTAATCATTTAAATATTAAAACCGCGTAACATTATTTAATTTGAACATATTCTAAAAATGACTTTAGTTTAATGTTAGCATAATAATTAAATTTGAAATTTTGCAACATGTACTTAAGGACTACTAATGTATTATTGGTTTATTACATTTCTTGTAATTGATATACATAATAATTTAAAGTATATTTTACCCATTTCAAATGTGATTTTCACTTGAATCTGACGTTTCAACCAGTAACAGTGAGCACAAAATTTTAAGGTTCTTCAGTAATATCTATGACATGTTGCGAAGCATGTTATAAATTAAATTAGGCTCTCACAGATCAAATGGCTGTAAAGAAATATCAAGTAAGTTGGGAGCAGACCAAACATACTACTACAAGTACACCGATCATAACTTAAACATTAATCATTTGAGACATTCCGTTATCACAATTACTGAACCATGACCGAAATGTCAGATTAAAATTAAAACGCAATTTTAATTGCTGGTATATTTTAACATTATTTCGTCTTGTAATTCCATTATGCATTTGCTAAACAGAAAATGGAGATATCATGAGCAAAACAACGCTGAAATAATGTGTAAAAATGGGCTCACCGTTGCGGTCAGAACCCGCATAATACTTTTTGAGGTCTTCCAATCCTCCTTCAGGGACAGGTTGTACATCGAGAAGGCCGGGTCGCCGGTCACCTCGCGCTCGATCGTCAGGAACTTCGGCAACGACTCCAGCAACGCGCTCTGGTCATACGCCGCACTGTACGTCTCCAGGAGGACTAAGCCTCGACATCTGAAAGAATAACACTAATCTTCATTTCGAGTAGCTTAAATGATTAAGGCTTAGGGCGCGTTCCCACTGTGTCGTAACGATTAATTTATCGTTTAGCGACTATCGTATCTAGCTGTTTCCATTGGATCGCGACGACATTTTATCGTCTCGCGGCAGTCGCTTTGTCGTTTACACATCATTAGCGAGTTACTACAGTCGCGAGGGGAAGGGAAAATACGTGTAAACGACGAGACGATATTTTTATCGTGGCTACGATATAATTTGCCGCCACGATTTAGTCATAACGATTTTTTACCGTTTGCATGTCATGACAATCTATCGACACTGCAAAAAATGTTGTAGACGACGGTAAATCGTGTCGTTCTATATGCGAACACTTCCATTTAATCATATAAGCCATGACACTTAAAACTACACGATTATCTGTCGTCACGACAAAGTGGGAACGCGCCCTTACCCTTAAAGAGGGTCAAATTTAATATTATTTATGCCCATAATCGGCCAGCTGCCATCAAAATTGGCGCGCCAAAACCGAAAAAGGATTATATCGCCTCTTCTACTCTAATACAAATTCTATGTAGTTGGAGGGAGAAAGCATGAGTTCAATGTTCGTTTCAATTATCTGTATTTGACCACAAATTTGTGATGGTTCTGTCTTAGAGAGAATTATAAATTAAAATATCAATGTCTTACGTAATAGCCGAAATGTCGGAATAATAAAAATCTAATTACCGCGCTTAAAAACGTAACTTTATTAAAATATCAAGTTAGATAGGATTTTTTTTTAAATATTTGCTAGACTATCCCACGAAAATTCTTTACTATTTGGAGATGAAAAGTTGAGTTTAGCTCAATTTTATGTTGTCTTACAATTTCCTGCGGCCCGGCGGCCTGTCGTAAGAGGCGACAAAACAACCCACAGCCAGGTGGTAGGGCATTTGCCCGCCTGGATGGCTACCACCCCTGGTCTAGAGTATGTCGCCATAACAACCTTGAGTTGTGTTCCGGCATTAGTGACCAGGTTCCAGGCTCCCTAAAGAGAGCAGCAGCGCATTCGTAGCACCTTTGGTGTTGCAAATGTCCATAGGCGATGGTAACCGCTGTCCATCAAGTGGGCCGTCTGCCTGTCTGCTGATCTCCTGCAAAAAAAAAAAAAAAAACATCTTACGAGAACTGTATATACATATAGCAGCAACATTGAAAGTTGTATATATTCTTGGGTGCAGAATTGTCAACCTCTATATCTGGTTTAATTAATTGCAGTTTAACATTTGTAAACTTTAATGTTAAAATATTCAAATCCTACTCTTCTACAGGTTTATTACTATAGATTAAAGCAATACTTATCGGTACTATAATTGCCAAATACACAATTTATGTGGCTGTAATAATATAATAGTAGTGAAATGTAAATCACCTGGGATGCGTTGGCTGCCTATACATATCCAACTGATAGTACTGGTTGTTGTATATGAAACAGCGTCGCTTCTTGAATATCGTGAAGTGAGCATCGTCGCGCTGAGGCAGCAAATTCAGGTAGTCCCTGTGATTCAGCTGCGTCCTAACTTCGACGGACTGCCCGTTCGTCGGGTGGAACTTCCTCAACGTGTGAATGTAAGACCAATGGCCCTTCTGGCCGCGCTTACGCAGCCTAACCTGCGCCTTGCGAACGTCGCTCTGCAAGTAATTGTGTACGACGTCGAAGTCCTGGAAGGGCGGGAACTCGGAATCCGGCAACAGCGGGGTCTTGACGAGGAACTTGCGTTTCTTCGAGTTGACGTTGAGCCTGTCGCCGGTGTCGATGCCGATCTTCTGGCAAACGCAAGCGATGAGGCGGTTCATCTTCTTGTCGAAGTCCGTCGAGTTGTCGATGACGTCGAAGTACGGATGGCCGATCCATGCCGCTGCCGCGTTGTAGTCCAACTCCCTCGCGAGTTCGACGCCCTCGGAGCGGCACGCGTGGTCCTGGAGGCAATAAAAACTATTGTTTGACAAATGTTTATGACTCAGTGTTTTGGATTGACATGGTCTTAGTCTATAATAAAACTACGTTTTAACGGTTTTAAGCGCGGTAATTTATTTTATTTTGGTTTATCCGACGTTTCGGCCGCTTTTCAGTGGCCGTGGTCACGGAAGACAAAGATGACATTTGTCTAACGTGTATTGTCAAAGTTTTTATTCAGCCTACCGCCAACTTGTTCATTTTAATTATTTAGTTTTAATTTTATTTATGGATATTATTTACTCTATGGGAGCCTAATCTAATTTTACCGTTAAAACGTTGTTTTATTATGTGTACAAGTCGCGAAAACTTAAGAAAATATTATGATCTTAGTCTGCTAATTTTAAATTATCTTGATCGTGACGAGTAAGTACTACTTCAAACATATCTTAAAATGATACGACAAACACGGCATTCCATTAGTAGCTCACAACAACCAAAATGCTCCGTTAGCCTAACCACAAGACGACCGCGGTCGTTGTGATCGTAGCGAAAACGTCACCGATGACGTCATCATTTTCGATCACACAACGCTCTCAACGACCCACTTCAAGAGATGGGTCGAATATCCGTTCCACTTGGGTTTACGATTGTAATGCCGGCAAGCAAGTTATACGGGATAAACCGCGGTCGTTGTAAGTCCCTAATTGAACGTAACCTTTCTTGGTAGAAACTTTACGTTACAAAATTAAATAACATAAAAAGAGTATTTACAGCAGTTACTTATCATCTTCGTCCTTGTATAAATTTACATTGTTATTTTTTAAATATAAAAGTATAGACAGAGAAATAGGTGGAACATTAAAACTGTATTAAAGACAGATGAACAGTCTCATCTGTCTTTCAATTTGAATGAATGAATCAAAAAGATCCATACAAAATCGCGTCCTTTGAGTTTTGTGCCTTCAATTTGATTGATCCGTCTTATGCAGAATTTATATTATATTGTTACTTCGTAGGGTTTTTATGATGACATTGCCCACTTGTGATCGTAAACACATAACAACAATGTATGAATACTTTGAACAATATAGGTTACCAAAACAGACATATTCGCGACCATGTGAAAGAAATACATCATGATTTCGCGAGATAACGTCCATTCGAAACATACATAATCCTTAACCTTGGGAAATCAAAATAAACAATAATACCATCTCAAATAGTAATATTATCAGTCACATGGATTCCGTTATCATCATGCGACATTTATTAACGTCTGATAGTGAGGTTCTACTGTTGCCACGAAATAGTTGACGAGATTTTATTGCTTAAGAGAATGTTAGGTTTGAGCACATGGTATTATAATCTATTTAATATTGTATAATTTTCTACACTTGCTCAAAAATGCATTTACGAAGTCTGTATACATTGTTCGAAAGTTAAAAATTACGCACCATACAATCCCACTGTAGTGCAATAATATAGATAGATACGCTCACCGATACTTAGGAGTATAGTATATTACGAGATTGCAAAAACCAAAAACCGCACCTGCATCATACATTTTTCAACACATTTGCGGGAAAACAGTACAATTGGCAATGAAACAAACAAAAATATTAGTCGATAATTCGCAACAATCTTTGAGCTAATATAAAAATGGCGTGCATTTGCAAGTGGCACCACGGTTGTGTGGTGAAAATTAGGACTTGCTTCGCCTCATTTTCTCCAGTATTAAAGTGAGACAAATCGTATTGAGCAAAAGCACTTTCAAGGAGATCTGATTATTCAGGTTATTTATTCTCGTAATGCAAAACGCTGGTGCAATTTTTATACATATTTTTTCACTTAAGTACTTATTTAAAGTAGATATTTAGATGAGAGTACTATTTTATCGCATTTTCCGTTCCGTTGTATGATGCGTAATGTTTAACTTTCAAACAATTTCAACGGGCATCGTAATGTATTGTTTGTGCAAATCTCTTGAAAATAGAATTTTCGTGTATTTGCAGGTGTTCTGAAATTCTTATAGTGTTAAACACTCAGATCATTAGAACAGCTTATAGGGCGTGTAATAATACTATACGGCTGAAAGGAGCGGAGCAGCAGTTTATCCCGGATGGTACTGGAGGGATACAGCTAGTAAATATTAATAGGGGACAAAAATACTCTTAGTTTGATTTTGATATCATGTTGAAACTGTTTGATGATAAGTTTTTTAGACATGTCAACATGTCAATGAAACATGTCCCCATGTTTTAGTCATTATGCTCTGAATAATATTTAGTGTTGCAGATGTACACGGGCGACGGTAGCCACTTGCCATGAAGTGGAACCATTTGCCAGTTTGTTTACAAGCAAACGTACAATTAAAAAAATATCACTAAGTAATTACATTTTATAAAGCTTATAAAGATAATGTACATGGTTTTCTCTTAGTGACATAACGCTGAACAAATCCCTTAAAATGTCGTAGACGTAGAGATATCCTTACATAATATGTTAGTCATATAAAGACTATTTTCCAATGAAAAGATAACGAATTTCCTAGAAACCGTATCAATGTACGCACAACAAAAAAGAACAATAAATAAATAAAACCGTAATACCCGTACGCCCTATAAAAATAAATGAACTCGATTGTCATCAAAGATAATGGTCTTTCATCGTGAGCGCAATTAATTGGCGAGGCCGGTCTAAACAGCACTTTGTCCTATTAAATTATATTATCAACATAATGATGTTCACCGTGTAACTTTTGACTTGTTAATTATTTACAACCATTTACAAAGTTGCAACTGATTAATGTTGTAGTGAAAGTGCAAATAGACATTTATATAAAATCCCGATAACCTATAAAGTTTGAAATAAATATATTTGTATTTATTTGGCTAGACATATTGGTTGCGTATCAAGAATGTTAATATAACAAGCATACGACTCTTGTCACAAATATTTAAAGAAAAAAAATAATAGATTTATATCGGGTTCAATTTTGCTGTTTAATTTTTTTTTATTAAAGTGGCATTAAAACGGTAATTTTTATCAGAAACTTGATAATAAGACTGATCTGTAAGAGATCGTAGTATTTTACATACATATTATTTAATGATTTTTATTTCCCTAATGTTTGCATATAATTATTATTTATTGCATATAATTACACCCTGGATGAGTCTGAGTCAAACGTACCCATTTGGACCCTACTGTATAACAAAAACTAGGTGTTTCAAAACTCTTAGAGGTTAATTAAACTTTCGATTGCCATATCAAAAAGCCTTATTTGATCAACATATTTGAAACAAACCATTTGTAAAAGTGTCAAGACACTGTATACTTATGAAATTATTAACAAAAGAAACCCACAGTCATATGGTAGGGTATTTGCACGTCTGGATGCCTACCACCTCTGGTCTAGCGTATAACGCCAACTTGAGGTGTGTTCCGGCATCAGTGGCCAGTATCAAGTGGAACTATTCTTGTTGGCGGAAAACGTATGAAACAATTTTTTTGTGGTTTTTATATACTTAAATTAATTGCTGTCTCTAAAGACATATATTCATAAAATACAATATTTTTAACCCCCCATCGAGACTTTATATTCTATAATATAATATAAAACTCATCTGTATAATTAATTGTAGTTACTATACTATTATTAATCAATGCAATAAGATTTATTATAAATTATGAATTAATATGTTATATGATATGAATGTTATCGTGTGTCCATTTGCATATGGCACGCGTTGAATTGTAAAATGTGTTTTTATAGTCAATTATAGTATTCCTTTATGACTACTATTATAAACATTATAATATTCCTTTTATGATAGATATTATTATACTAGTTATAGCTATTTCGCAACGCTTATAAGCGTTATTCACCATTCCGTTTGTGTGTTCGTTTAAAAATTAATAAGTCTCTTGAAGGCGAGGTCAAAACTTATTTTAACAATTAAAGAGGTGAGTGAAATAAGAAGTCATAATACACTTAGTAACCATTGAGAAAATTGATGTCTATTTCATAAACCAAGCTCAAATAGAGTTGTACCTTCAATCGATTTAAAAAAAATACCTTAATAATGCGACAAAACAGAAATATTCTTTTGATATAATATTAATATACTCTATTATATATCTGAAGAGTAAATAGCAGTGTATTGGTAACGTAAGATTTAGCTGAAGACGGCTAAATTACTAAAATAGTTTCAAAAATATTTTGCTAATAAAATAATCTCAAACGAAAAACAATAATTGTACGTTTTTACCATATGCAAGTCGGTTTTTTTAAACCACTTTTTGTAAATTGAAAAATTAGATACCGATTTATATGCATTTTAAATGACTACAACCGGTTACCTAATAAAGTATTTATCGATTTCCTATTTCGAATCTAGCATTCTAGTCGATCATGTCAATGACCCGTTTCCTTATATTGCATGTGACATGAATAGTTAACATTATCGTTTTGTCTTACAATATTCGTACTGAGGCCGTATAATAGAACGTCGGTATACTAATGAGACATACGCGGTGCGATGTACGCGATTTATTCTAAATCACGTTTTCCGTCACATGTTCGCATTATATTCACACGTGACCGGTGATTTGTGGAAATAAGTTTACAGGACGTTAAAAGGCTTCTTTATTGCACAACTTCCTTTATTAGCAGAATATACCTGTACTAAACAAATTATTGTAACAAGTTCATTTGTATCTTACCTATACCTATACGTAATTAAAATTAATTGGAGTCCGATGGCAAATTGACAAAAACATATCATGAATAAAAGTCGTCATAGCCATATACGTGCTATATCATAACAATCTTAATTGAAATATCATTCTGATTCGATTCTGCAGCGCATCTGGTATATTTGATGAAGCATCCTACCCGGCAGGAACGGATAAAGAATACAATTTCCTGCGGCCGGGTGGCCTGTCGTAAGGGGCGACAAAACAACCCACAGCTAGGCGGTAGTATTTGCCCGACTGGATGGCTAGCACCGCTGGTCTAGAGTAAGTCGCCAATAACAACCTTGAGTTGTGTCCCGGCATTATTGACTAGGTTCCAGTAAAACATTAGTATAGGTCTTACTAAAACTAGATTCCAAGAATTTTATGATATGTTAGATAGTATTTGTATAACACAGTAATTTTCCCCAAAATGTACTGGGTTCTATGTTAGATTTAGTAAAACTATGTAATCTATATGGCGCTATACAACGCTGCAATGTAGTGAAATTGGTAAAAAATAAAGAATCCGCTTTACATGTATTTGAGGGTTAAACATTTCTTGTAATGTATATAGTGGTCCATTTTAACACGCACTTGGCCGATTTATTTATTCCATGGTGATTTCGCATTTCGAAATAAAACATTTATATTGAAGATTTTGGATACTAAAACGCGATTCACAAATGCATCTGATCCAATTTGCATATTTATTATAGAAAAATAATCAGAAATTTTGAAGTAAAAGTTGTATAATTAATTTCACACACAAAGGGCACAAAGTAATGGAATTTACTCAAAAAATAACCAAGTTAAACAATCATTAGTACGCGTAGTCCGTGACCTATTTCTCGAATGATATCTATAACAACATCTAGACTAGCTGTGAGGTCAATGTCAATTACTTTCATAAACAGTTCACCTGAACTGTTTTCACTTCAATTAATATTGAACGAAATTTTAAAAATTGTAGCTTCAAATACGTTTCTAAAAGAGAAGTAGCAAGGAAACATTTTAATTATCTTAATTGCAAATAAATGTTGAAATTGTGTGTTTGAATCACCAAACTATGGAAGTATTGATATGAATATATGCACGTAATCGCATATTAAGATTTAGAGGAAAGCAATGAAAAAGGAAGAGAGCATGGGCACATCGTTCATTTCTGCATTTGAAATAACGACTTGTAAACATAAATAAAACCCTTCATGGATTTTGTCTGTGTATTGGTTCGAAGGAAATTGATTTTAACGAACATTTATTAAAGATTTAACAATTATAATAATTTATTGTGTATTTTATTTCAGTTCAGAGGATAGGACTTAAATATTTGGTGCATACACAAAAAGTGCGTATCGCTAAAGTGCGAGGCTCTCTTTCAGAAGGCGAAGGTAAAATAAATAAAACGTAATGTACAGCATCACAGTAATTAGGGCCAAATTGACTATATTCGAATTATATATATAGAAATTTAAATTTAGATAGAAATTGTGAAAACAAAAGCTTTTCATAATACTACATCATGCCCAGGTTTTAGAGTTTTTTTAGATTATTTATAGGTGGACATTATAAACCCGAAATATATAGGAGTCGCTCTGAAGCTCAAATGTTATGTGAAGTTCCACTTTTCCTATTAATACAACAGAGCTTCTTTATTTAACACGTGACTGCTATAATTGTTATTTTTTTGTTACAGAGCCAATGCAAATGACCGACATTGCGACATTTAGGCCGCATAGAATAATAACAATAATGGCCTTACTTATAATCGTTTGTTAAATTTTAAGAAACTGCTCAGCATTAACGAAAAGCTTACCTATAAACTCCTATTTAAGATAAGAGGTTGTGACAAGGTATTTCAAAGTAACTCATAAATATCTGTCAAAAATAACCAACATCGCGAGGTAGTTTAAGTGACTGCTAAGAGGCAAGATGGCAAGTTTTATTTGAAACAGCCATTGATTAGTGGCTTAATAGTCTTTTATTTAAGAGATGGCTAATCCTTTCTTAACGAGATTATTATAAGGCCTTAAATGGTAAAAGTAAAATGCACATTATACATAAAACTAAGCGGCAAGTTATTAATCATCGTACGACGTATTATTATTTCCATATTAGACAAACATTGATCTATGAATCTGCATGTTATAATTTTAGACCATGGTGAAGGAATAATGGAATTACAACAAATTATACACAATTGGAAGAAGCGATTATTACGTATGTTGTACAGACAAGGTAAAAAGTACCGAATCTGATTTTAAACTAAGATTGAATGCTGGTGTACTGTGCTGACATAAAAGCTAGTAAAATAAACTTCTCGCTTAATGGAATTCGAAACACGAAAGCAATATTTATCAAGGTAGGGCAATTAATTAAACTTTAAATTATTTAGGACGTGAAATAACTTCTAAAATGATGAATGCCAGTAGGTTTACTTTTGCAGATATTTCTAATATCGAACAAAACAAAACTTACGATTCTATAAAGGGCATAGAGACAAACATTCATTTTTATATGTAAAAGAATTTAAATACATCAAATAACACTGGATAGATAGGGCTCATTGATACTGAATGGATACAAAATGTTAGTAACCCGTGCGAAGAAAAATAACGAAGTGAAAATCTAATCGAGCAAATTGTTCGCGATGTTTGTATCTTCTCATTAGCCCCACTGAATTTGGGACAGATAAGTAACCCACATTTCCTGCTTACAAATGACAAATTGCGCATTAAACCATTGTTCTGCTATGACATTGGTGCAGTCATGTTTTTTCGCAATGCTTTATCCGTCAAATGACCGAGAGCTGGCTCTTTGATGATTTTGAATGACGTCATTTGCTTTTAGGTATTGTAATGGGTTGTAAACACACTATCACTCAAAAATCCGATATGCTGACTCATGATAATTTTTTCTTACTTTCTGTTACTAAAATACGAATGTAATTATTTCTAGCCATTAATTTTGAGACAGAAAGTAACAGACATCACAGTTACATTGATAGATAAACCAACAGACATTAGGAGCTAGTGTCTAGAACCTGATGAACAAAACCTTACCTATATGTTTTGAATTAACGTCATCACACCTCTCTGTGTATGTGCCTCCTACTTTATGGTTTTCGTTTTTCTTATTTTAAACTTCTAATTAACGTGCTTAAATAAAATATATTCCCGTAAATACATAAAAATTACTTTTGCCTTCACATAAATTTGCGAGTATATTCAAGACACCATAATTATAAATTAGATTCCTTTTTGAAACAAAATTTAATCATCACAGGTATGTAGGTAGATCAGGATACCCATTTTGTTCTGAGAATTTTTTAATGTTACACATTGAGAACTACATTTTAACGAATAAAAACCGAGATTATAATTTAGTTATTCATAATGAAGTGTCGGTGGGTAAAAGGAACTCATATAGTTGACACATATCTTTGACGTAGTCAGCTAATGTGGTTTAAATTAACCACTCTTCAAACAAATGATTAACTTGTTATTACTACGATGTGCCAACAACGCCTATCATTTCTCACCAAAAAGCGAAAGGCTGTTTAATAAGTATGACTCACCTCCGTGGAGTAAAAGTCTTCAGCGCCGTTAGCCGCTGACACCATGTGGACTATATGGTTGTACCTGTTGTCCCGCAATTCTACGCTGTTCCAGTTGTTTGCACTCAACATGGTCTCCCATTTCTCTTTGGATATAACTGTAAAATAGACAATGGGAAGTCCTGATTACCTGGCTTAGCGGAAATTATAATTTATATTGAGGAAACAACGTATTTTTATATTATATTTTATCATTATTACTGTTACAGCTCAGGTCCTGACATAAACAAAATCCAACTGCATATCTGAAGCAAAACACATTTTATTACCTGCCGACGTTTAAACTAATTGTAACTCTTTCATGATCGTCTTCTTTGTTTACTTTGTGTTTAAAATTTGTGATTACAAAACAGCGCATTGTTTTATTGTATTTTTTGATGGCGGTCATTAGCCAGGTGTGGCGGATTAAGACGACTTAATACGAGGACATTGCATTTGTGCATTTTATGTTGCACAAATGCTGCCTGATGGAGGGGGAGACAGTCGAGCGAGCAACACCAAAGGTGCTACAAATGCGCTGCTGCTCTCTTAAGGGAGACTCTGCTCACTAATGCCGGAACACAACACAAGGTTGTTATGGCGGCATACTTTAGACCAGGGATGGTAGCCATCCAGTTTGGCCAATGCCTTACCACCTGGCTGTGGATTGTTTTGTAGCCTCTTACGACAGGCCGCCAGGCCGCAGGAAATTGCAGTCTTTCTCCGTTTCTGCACGGATTAAAAACATAGGAAATGTATCTTAGAAAATGTAACCGGTTTTACGACTTATAAATTTTTCAAGATTTATGATCCCCGACAGTCGTAAATTTGATTAGGATCGCGTGCCACAGTTCCTTTCGGATATAGTTTCCTGCTTACGTTTAGTAGGCTCATGTTTTATTAGAGCATAGCTTTACAATTTGGTTGTAAACGTTGATTCATCGATTTAATACTGCTTTATTATAGTAATTTATTTAATTGGAAAGATATTTTACTTTTAACATAGTTTGTGTTGCCTAGAGGCTAATATTTTGTATATAGCTTATATTTAGATCCCTATTTTCAATGTGACGGGAAATACGTTATATCTCCCAAATATAAGTTTATTTAAACGTTGTACAACAAGCTTTGCATATAGATAAAGTTGACAAATATTTTGGGCCCTACACAAACTGCCATACCTATTGTGAACTAAAAAAATCCGGAAACTATTTGCGTTGTTGGAAAACTTTTAATCCAATTTGGTATAAATAAAGATAACAAACATATAGAGATTTTATTTTACTTGCATAAAAAACTTAATTCGGTTTTATATATTATAATAAAGAAGAAATCAAGTCCATATAGTCTAGACAACTGTTCAATAAAACGCAAAGAGCAGTCGAAGCCAACCCGATAAGAAGTAATATAATGAATAAAACTCACGGGAAAAATCCCGGGTTAAAAAATATCTTACATTTTATTACGCAACATTTGCTATGAATTAGTAGTTTTTAAGTGAATCCCGAAAAAATATACAAACCGACAAACAGACAGGAAATTTTAAAAAATGCATGCATTTCTCCGTGGTTTATATAGTATATTCCAGTTGTTGTTTTTTAAATAACTTCAACACGGCATGTTTAGAATTTTATAATGTTATATGATAATAGATATAAATGTAATAAATATAATACATATAGTGTTAAAGCATATCGTATTCTATAATCACCCATTTATCCAATTTACACATATGCCAAATTTCATGATGCTCAGTTCAACCACAAAGCCGCGAAGAGAGACCATATTATAAACATTCAAATAAAGTAGCTTTCACATTTATGTAGTGCGGATTACAATTTGTAAGGATTCATGACGCCGACGCAATAAAAGATGTGACTAAATCACAAAGGATATAAATAACACATGCGCCCGTAAAGTAGATTATCAACGTCCTTAAAACCCTTCAGAAGTGTGACGTAGTAGCAATAAAACAGTGATAAGGATTTTCCCTTTTACGATTGAAACTGGCACATTTATATTCACATTACACTTGCAAAACATTTGAAAGAACCTAAAACAAGTGAGTATATAAAATGCAATGGAATGTATTGTAAAGTCACGTTGATTTGTCGGCCATCAATGCTGCTTATTGTCCTAATACAGGGAACCTCCTTTATGCAGAGTTTTTTATATCTTACAATAAGACAAGTGAGTAGTGTCTTAACTATTGGTTAAAATTTCATAAACTTCAAACAAGCCATGCTCATTTTACAACTATGGTAAGGTAAAAGAATACATTGAAAGACATACATACATTATTCAATAGCTTAAATATACATTTTAATAATCATACAATGCATTTACGTATGACCTAATCCAGTTTATTATAAGTATATAAGGAAGTTACGACTGTGTTCTTATTTATTTATCAATTTGCTCGTGTGTGTATTCGAATTATTGTTCAAAAAAGCATTTTACTAATAATTAAAATTTGATTGGCATTATTTCATAACAGAACTATTTTGTATATATTGTTTCATTAACAGAACTCGGCTCTTTTAGCGTAATTTTAAATTGATACAATAGTTATATGATTTTGCGTCTGTCGCTTATCGAAGTGTATTTGTATGAATATATAGCGACACATTGATATACATACTGAAGTCAGAATAATAACTGACAATATATCTTTAGTTGTAGTAAGGTACTGAAAGACGGGTCTTTTTCAAAGCACTATTTCCGTCTCGTTGTTTCCCAAGTAACAGTAATATTACTCTTTTGAATTAAAGCGGACTCTTAAGAAAATCTGGAATGTTTTTATCGTTTACTAGCATATCCGGCGAACTTCGTACCGCCATATTTTCTGAATTCCCAAAAGACTGTTTCATCACAAAAACAAAATCCCCAAAATCGGTCCAGGTGATTAGGAGGAATCTGGAACCCGATCTCAGCGCCACCTACCGGTTCCATGTGACTGTAAACCATCCCAGGACCCACTGAATACACACAGAAAATTTCATCAAAATAGGATGTATAGTTTACGATTCTATAAAGGACACACAGACAGACATTCATTTTTATATATAAAGAAGAAGATAATCCTAAACGGCCTTGGGAGTGAACAGAAGAACATAATCATCATCAATAAATGCGACACATAAGGACTTTTGATAACAAAGCAGCACATATTATGCTACACTTTATCCCGATAAAAACAAATATGAAGTTTAAACGAGCGACAACTAAAATACGAAACACGCGGGATATGTATTAGCAATTAAAAAATAACATTTCAAAAGTTCTAGTAAGAATAGGTATATGAAATAACACACATATAAACATAATACCTACTCTGATATTATGATATCATTACGAGTAAGTACGAGTACTAATAACAAATATTTGTAGCGTCTGGATATTGGATACTAAACAATGAATGTAATTTCATACGTCTGATACCGTATCGTGGAATTATTTAGACTTCGCGGCTGGATTTTAGCAAGATTACTTCCGCCCAAGTATAAAGCTTACAACATTATATAAATATATTATTATGTATTATGTATAGAAGCTACTTTGTTGCTTGGAAATATACTAGAGGACTTGTTATGAGAAATCATGATAATTTGAATACATTACATTTGCATGCTCATAGAACTCCTGATACCCAACTTTTACAAACTATACTTTTACTTATCTTAAAATATAATTTATTATACATTATTTAAATACGCAAATAGATAATTTGTACGCTAGTACAGAATAGATGACTACTATTTTGATAGAGGTCTTATCGCTTAAAGCGATCTCTAAAGAAGTGGGAAGCGCGAGCATGTTAAAGCAATATATTTCAACATTTTATACTCGCGCTGCTAACTTGCCTCGTCACTTTCCTGCTTTCTGCCCAGAACGTGGGCATAATATATACGAGGGGTTAGAATGAAAATATAAATTTCTCACAAAAGGAAGGATATTTAACGTAGATATTGTATTTGCCTGCCTTAAGAACAGACGAGCGTGCATGACAAGAGCTATGAATGTCAAAGAAGCAAGTGAGGTGTGTAAGAATAAGCCTAAATGGCGCTCTGTTGTTCGTGCCTACCCTGCAAGGGACCTGGCGTGAAGTTATGTATGTATGTATATTGTATTTGATGGCTTCAGAGCATGAAAATAACACATTGTTCTGCTATGCTTACGTGATCCTGACAATATTTTACAGTACTTAACTATACGTAAAATAAAGAAAATATCTAGGCAAATCTAGTTCTCATATACCATTTATACTTGTTGAAACATCGGTTGCAATAACTTCAAAAGCAAGTAAAGGCGATACAGCCATAAAACAGTATATTGTCCATCTATGTATGATTCTATGATGCGCTTACGAGAAATACCTAAAACATTGTATGAAATAAATCAATTGACGGTATTCACGATTCTATATTGCCATGCTAATATTTTTATATTGACGCTGACAAATTTAAATACATCATTATATTTATTTTCAAGATAACATCTAAGATATTGTTGTACACTATTGTACCTAACAAGATATACTGTATACGTCAATGGTATCAACAATCACGAGAGCTTGCTATTTTTAGTGAAGTATAGTTTCTGAATACACCACGACCTGTGTTATTATGTAGTGCACATAACAGTAGAATATTTATCTGATATAATGTATCAATAGAGGCCAGGAATACCTACTTGAATATCACCGAATTAGTAAACTTTAATTTATGTGATTATTATGTTTCAGGAGCGCTTAATAATTGCTGCACTATACATGGTAATCGTTAGAATATTATTTTATTTAATTATGGAAACCCTGCACCTAATACACATGAATAAATATTTGAAAATGATAACAGAAAACCATTTGCAGGTTTTTGCGAATAATATCATGATTTAGTAACAAAACGACCCGTAAAAAAAAGATGGCCTTGACATTGCTTGGCTCCTGAAATACTGTTCCCAGATGGGTCAATATTATGCTGCTTACTTATATTATTTAAATTAATAGGTATATTAGGTTAGAGAAACTATCTATATGTTAGAGACTCAGGAATAAAAGTCGCGTCATTGGAATAAGATCTTTGCGTATACAGGTCTTAACTTGAAACAATATTTAGCCAGAAAAAGGAATACTTTAATAAAACATCATAATCTATAACTAATTGCACTGCGAAATGTAAAATAATATTAATTTTACTTACATGCACTAGCATCCATGGCACCCCTATCGCATATAATAAGGCAATTCCTCTGACACGTCCTGCCGAGCTCGAAGAATGTGTTCTCGATTTGGATCATTGTCTTCAAGAGGTTCTCTTGGAATTTTGTCGCTGTAATAAACATGACATTCAGATATTTGCAAATTAGGTATAGGTTTGATTGGAATCTATAGCCCGCACAAAATACATGATAACGATTTGTCGATACATTAGAATGCAAGGCTGCTGTAATTTTTGTATCTAAATAAAAATAGACATACAAATGAAACTAGTTATCTTTTGCATGTTATTGCAGTTTTTTTATTTAGATGATTATCAGGTAGTAAATTCACATAATTGCTTTTACACAAATACTAGGTAGATAGGTACATTAAGAGACATAATTATCAAAATTTGAACGTTCAGATTGAGATGGTGGTTGTAACTAGAGAGGGGTTTAGTAGGGCCCTGCGTCTCTTAAGACTCAGTTTGGAAAGGTAAATAAGCTTGAAGTTTTATAAAAAAATAATAATAATATGAGTAATGTGTGCTTATATTTAAGCAACACTCAAGTAAATTTTCTAGTTGGTTACTTCATAGATTAGTTGTATATCGAAAAAAATTCTAACGTTTTTGAAATGACCAGGATTGTTTATTTCATGTGAAGGTTTCACAGATCAGCGACAATAAATTAACTTCTCCATAAACACACACTGCTTTCTAACGTTATTTCCACTAAAGAAAACATTTTAACGCGCCATAAAACTTTAACGAGCAACCGGCGTACCGAGACGAATCGATGAAACGTGATTCGGACTTTGTATTATTGAAGGAGTTATATTAAAACCATTAATATCATCGAGTAATCTGGCGTATATCCTGAGACCAAATGATATATTTGCAATATTATTAATACTCATTAATTTAACTGCTACTTTGTACATTTCTTTTATTGCACAAGTTCAGCAAACAGGCAGACTTAATGGAAAGCGGTTACCATCGCCTATGGACGTTTACAGGACCAAAGGTGCTACAAATGTGCTGCTGCTCTCTTAAAGGCGACTGGAACCTGGTCATTAATGACGGAACACAACTCAAGGTTATATTGTGCGACATAGTTTAGACCAGGGGTGGTAGCTATCCAGTCGGGAAAATTCCCTGGCACCTGGCTGTGGGTTATTTTGTCGCCTCTTACGACAGGTCACCAGGCCATTGGAAATTGTATTCTTTCTCCGTTCCTGCACGGACTAAATTATAGCGAATACAGGCCATACTATTAAAACGTGTCTAGTCTAGTCTAGTTTGGGATGAAATCTAATTAATACACTCTAATAAAAGAAAAAAGGGTTTATTCAGGGTTTGTTTTTTTTTAGCGGCCTTAGGAAAGAATGAAAATCATATCACCTTTATTTTTAAGTTGTCAAAGGATGTCGGTAAAGATTTTATCAATCTAAAAGCTTAAAGTAAAGCTTGCATGGAGGTTACAGAAACAGCTGCTGGAATGTAGCGGGGTGGCAACATATTTAGCAAAATATTAATACCTGTATACATTAGGGAATGTGAGAACGTCTTCAGCGAGAAGCTGAGGGACTTGCTGGAGCAACTAAGCCGGCTAGAGTAACCTTTCACCACCACACGATAAATAGGAGCCTCAGCAAGTTAGATGCTTCTGATAATTAAGGAAAAGAACCGAAAATAAACATCAGGGGCTGATTTATAACGTCTGTGAAAATCACTGTCTAGAGTCTGAAAATCAGTCTGTCTGGACTTGACGTAAAAGTACAACCACCGTTTTTTTTATTTTAAATTAGCGACCCTTGCAATTCATAATAGCTTATTACCGACATTACCCGCTTTTTGTAATATTAATAGGGATAAATGCAGATTTCTAGAACATACTCTTATTGTTCTTTAGTGGTATTGTGGTACTTTAAAAACTAAAAACTAATAATTAATATACTCATATATTAATATAATGTTTCATCTGTGTGTACCACGCTTACTACAAATAAATAATTTGAATTTAACCTAAAATTAAAGTGATTGCGGAGCACGGACTGTACATTTTTGCGGCCAGCTTCGTATAAAAAGTACCGGAACAAAATTCAAAAAGATAATATATGTTTTTAATATATTATTCAAATAGATGGATTCTAGAACAATATCCCCAATATGCCAAGTTGAATTTGAAACAAATACACATGGAAACATCTGCCATACGCTGATCTAATTGGTACTCATTCATACATTGTTTATGTTCTCGAGGCCAATAGATTAATTGTTGAATTTATTCCACATTTTAATAGCGAATACTTATCTATGATTATTAATTATTATTAACTAGTTTACGAGGTTTTAACGGCCAATGTGGTGTTCATTGATTATGATAACATTATTCTTTGTTTTTCCTCAGGGGAATGGGAATGAAAAAAATTATCTTGAAATTTTACATTATACTAGCTGTCCCGGCAGACGTCGTCCTGCCCGGTAAAAATAGGGGTTTGTCGCAGAGGGTTAATAATTTAGGGTTGTATGTATTTTTGTATGTTGTATCATAAAAAAATAGAAATTAAAAATTTTGTCTAAAAAAAATAATTAGGGGTGGACTACCCCTAACATTTAGGGGGATGAAAAATAGATGTTGGCCGATTCTCATAGATACCGGATAAGCACAAAAAATTTCATCAAAATCGGTCAAGCCGTTTCGGAGGAGTATGGCAACGAAAACTGTGACACGAGAATTTTATATATTAGATAAATGTATATATGTATTCTACTAGGATAATGGGGTTAATTGAAAATAACAATTTTTATTCTGGAAGATGATATCGTACGTCTACACCTTTTATTAGAATCGGTTATTATTCGGATATTCGTACTAATGTACGAATATGTTTCTTACTTAAATCAAAAGAATATTTACTAAACAAACATAAATAGAGCAACATAGTAAAATGAGAACAATTCCTGACTAAATGAGAACTAAATAATATATCTACTGCATGAATTCATTTCATTTCAAAAATAAATACTAGGATCTCGTAAATGTAAAAACATCAAAGCTTTTATGTGTACATACATATAAAGCTATGATATTAAAGTAACATCTCAATTAAGTCTACACGACTCGAAAACCTCAATGCAATTTAATTCAATAAATTGCAAATGACGCTGGAATAAATTACACGACTGGAAATACCGGAAATTATAAATGGAGCACGTGTCCACAGACGTTAAGTAGACTATAATCGTGATGCATTAAAATTTATCAACAACCCAATTTACATTTTCACTATAATATTATTCATACGACAGACTTGCCAAATTGCTTCCTCTCAATAACACAAATCATGTGTTACCCATTGGTTGTATGCGTTCTTCAAATAAAACGATTCACCCTCTTGGCCAATCTTTATTTACTATTTTAGAGAAAATTAACGACATTCATGTTATATGTGGAATAAAAAACAGGTTGGCAAGTGTTTTAACAAATTACATTTCAACACTATAGCAGCAAAAACGACATGACATTTTAAGTGATGTGTTACTGTACATTGTAGTCGACGCGGAAAATTAAATTATCGCCTTCAGATCACTGTTAATGACCGAGACACTTGTGACACGAGCACATTACATTGTATACCGTATGCCAAATAATTTGTTTATGTTGTAAGATTCGCGTTTATCCGATATCAGATGAAAATGCAGTGTAAGTTGGAGCACGCTTACCTCCAGAAGGTACTTGTTCACGCGAGACTTAAAGACACATAATACCGTTTCGAGGCAAAACATTTTATTTCTTAAATAAAGCAGGTATAAACCATCTATTGGAATCTCCAACAGATAGTTTTTATTTCGTTGGTGTGGCACAGTACTGGCCACCAAATATACTAACTGTTTGAATTTAGAACGTGATGTTTTATATTTTTCCCCCATTATAATCGTCATATTATATATGTAACGCCAAAGAGTACATTGAATATATAAAGTGTAACGCATGTGCAGTTTTCTTTTATAATTAAAATAATTACAATTCACAACAAATTTTTATTTAACAAAACGTTTCACACCATCTGAGGAAATCTAGTAATCGTGCTTATCGATATTCAAAACATCTAACGCGTTACCAATCTCGAAGTAATAAAACAACCCCAAGCGGCGTAAAACGAAAGTACTCGGCGAGCATTTCGTTCGGATCGTTATTGTAATTAGCGCTCTAGAGAACCCTTGTGTAGTTGAGCGTGACATCTCAAAAGAATGTTGGTGAATATGATGCCGGTGCTATAACACACACGGCACTAAAGAGTAGTACCCCTTGTAGGATTCTGTTCTTTCCCACATGTATAAACAAAACTTCTCAAGCCCCGTGTGAATAAGATTGAATAAGTATTAGATCTCTTCTAGCTAAGCGTGCTTCATCCTAGACAGTATCACCGCTCATCAACCGAATTCATGATCAAACCCTAGACCATAATAAAAATGTTATAGATGGTCCAATACGCAGTCTCTCCGAAGGGCTGTACAAACTTAGCTCCTATTTTATAAATTAACACTGCTCAGTAATATGATTAGTAGAAGTAGATCATACAGCAAAGCTGATTCATTCTTAGACGAGTGTAGAAATTTATTTGAGACTAATATGTTCATTCATGACGTCAAATATGTATCTAACAGTCTGACGTGATAGTTAATAATGAATCTAGTAGGAACCTGTCTTCGTAAGATGATTCCGATTGTTGTTGTAAGACTTGAATTCGTATCGTGTTCAATTACTTGTATTGTATTCGACCACGTAAGTATCGATTCAGGAATTTGTAAACAATTGTGTGTATTTTAACATACTAGCATTTGCCCGCCGTTTCGTCACGCTAGACTTGAAATTCCCGCGGGATTTCTGGGGCACAAAGTACCGCAGCTATGGTTTTAGTGAAAACTGTGTTAGAACAAGCTAATTTTTAGGCAACCGAACAACTACATACCGCTCCCGATAAAATTCCTGAGATAAAAAATATCACACATTTTACATTAAATTTGCTATCGATCAGTGAAAAAATCACATTAGAATTGGATTTTTTTAAATCTGGTTATTTTAAATCATTTCCAGTAAAAATCTCAGGCCAAAAAGTAGCGCAGATTTTAAGTTTAAGAATTGGCTGTCGATTAGCGTAAATCGCAACGAAATCGGCCCAGTAGTTTTTAAGTAAATTCCGAACAAATAGACAAACCGACAAGAAATCTAAATAAATAAAGTTGTTTTTTTTCATAATAGCTTTAATGTATAGACACGGCATGTTTAGAATTTTATAATATTATTTAAATATACATACATACATAACTTCACGCCAGGTCCCTTGCGGGGTAGGCACGAACAACAGAGCGCCATTTAGGCTTATTCTTACACACCTCACTTGCTTATTTAAATATATACCTTTATAATGTTAAACTTAATTCAAGTTGTAAGATTGAAAAATTACTCAAGGACAAAGCCTTGAAAATCTTTATTCAAGGAATTAATGTGAATCAGTAATTTGATAATTTCGCATCCGGGGATAATGTTGTGACGGCGAAGAGAAGTATATATTCGACGACTTTTATTTTAGCTCTCTTGTCAATGAACCCTGCGCTATATAGTGCATACACGTTTTATTCCAGATTTTCGCGGCAACACAAGACATGACTAATATCATGTCAGATAAAACCGGAAAGCGTCTGCGGAAAAAACCAGACATGAAAACAAACGGCTACGGAAAATTAAAATTTAGGTACGAATCGTGACGGTGGACATCAACTGCGCAGACAATTTATGACGGACCCAAAAAAATAAAAGTGCTGTAATATCAGACACGAAGACTTAAGAAGCTAATAAACTCACGTAATCTATACAAATCCTTCTACTATGTACAATATTTCTATTGTATAGGTGTATTGATGGCACGACGTCGTAATAGTAGTTTTTACCACTGAAGTATTTCAACATGTATAACTTGGCATCATGGCAATCGGGTGCCGTTCTGCATTGTTTTCCATCACTCATCTTATACTAATATATAAAGCTGAAGAGTTTGTTTGATCGAACGCGCTAATCTCAGAAACAACTCGTCTGATTTGAAAAATTCTTTCAGTGTTAGATAGACCATTAATCGTGGAAGACGATATAGGCGTGATATAGGCTATATAACATCACGCTAAGACCAATAGGAGCGGAGCACCAATGAAGAATGTTTCAAAAGCAGGGTTTTTTTTATAACTTACTGTTTTTTTAACTATTCCACGCGGACGAAGTCGCGGGCAGAAGCTAGTAACAAATACTTGTTGTACGATTCACGGACACGGTGAACTGATAACAATAACTAGCCGTGAACTTGATCAAGGTAACGAGCTGCGCATTGAGAAACAGGTCGTACGGAGTTTCTTAATTTAGCAAAATCAAGTAAATTACGTGGCTTATCTGTAAAAAGGATAATTTGTGTAAACGAGGAAGCGTTGACGAAATTCAATTTCCTCCTTCATATAAAACAGTATTGAAGTTAATGATTCAGTAAGCAAATGACAAAAAATATTAAATTCGTGCCAAGGCCGTCTGAAAATGTAACGAGACGACATTCAGCGGAGTTCTCTTATTAGTCACGGTAGGTATTGGATTTAAACCAAATATGGAGATAAGGACATAAAATACATCAGAAAAATTAAATCGCTGTTGCATTCTGAGTTAAAAGTATGATGATACGTTTACAAATGGACAGTCCAAGTACGAAAACTGTGTTTATTCAGCCCATTTTTATTATGAAATTCATAAGCCAAATAAACTAGGATCCTAATGGTGGAGAAATTATTTTTACTCACCCTTTAATAATTAATAAGATAATTCTTTGCTAACTACCAGTCTATGGGGTCTTTTTATACTTAGCCATAGCCAATAATATGATCTGGAGACATGTATGTGATATTTTTCCACACAATATGGGTAAGAGTAGAGGAGTCTTCGGACCGGTTGACACTTATTGCGGCACATAAATACCATTGACAATGATGTTAGTGACGCCCCTATATCCTAGATATAAAACTCTTTTTGTTTCTTGTTTGCCAAATCCGTGCCCACTTGTGTGCTGACTCCCTAACACGGCGGAGTCGATGTCAATTTGCCATAAAACGGTATCCTAAACACAGTGAAGAAAAAAATAGTAAAAAAAAGTAGATCATGCTTTTAACGCCTGATAAATCATCAACGATCAAAACCAGTTCGAACTACTTACTGTTGTGAAAATTGGGGATTCATGTGCCTCCCGGGTCGTATGTTATCATAAGTTGTTAATATGGTAAGCATCAACTACCGATACAGACAATTTAGTACAATAAAAATTTATCAGCCATTTTATCAAATATAATGTAGAGCTCCCAAAATTATAGTACTACTATAAAGTACTATAATTTTGAATTTAAGACAACCTACGGAAAGGCCCAGTTTTTCAGGATGAAACGAGCTTGTTATCCAGATTAATTATATTAAATATCGAATTAATCCGTACATTAAAAAAGCAGTAAAGAAAGAACAAACAAATATCTAAACAAAATCTTTACTTTCACGTTTATAGTTTGAGACAAGACTGCTTTTAATCTCTTAAATGTTCATCAAAGCCTATTGAATCGTTTCGGGGCCTACTCGAAACTAAATTCCAAAGAAACTGACAGACAAAACTTCGAAAAAGAGTAATAACTCTTTTAACTACTATTTATAGAATTCTAAATATTGAATTCTATAAATAGTACTTTTCACTTAATTTTTGGCTTTTATTTTCAAAGCATAGAAATACAATTAGATTTTATTTTTACCTATAGTTAATGTTTATCCGTTATTTCGTGTTCAGTGCGGTATTCAGTGTTCAATATTTTGATCTAAACAGCCTGGGAATTTTATTATGTTCCATTAAGTACCTACAAACTAGAATAGATTGTGGCAACCGGTTTGGAATATGTGTTATTTGAGCATATGTTCGAAGTAGCAACACTACTGGATTGGCTTGGTTTATAATAGAGTTTATAGAATTCACGTGGTTCCTCACATTTAATACCCAGTTTCCAACGTTTGGCAAAGATAGCACGTGGACATTGCCCAACACGCCTTCAGTGACGTAAAACCTCGAAAGATTAATTTTTAACGCCTGTCCGCCTGACTCTACGTCATTGGACGCTAGACAATAACTGTCTATTAACAATAGAAATGTCACTTACCAACTAATAATACAGATACATTTTACAAAATTCTAGAACACATTTGAAATGACATTCATTTGTATAATCAAAGAAAATTCGTAATGAGGGTAGGTACCTATTCTTAAAATAAATTTATGCGATGTGTGATAGAATATGGTTATTGGCACGGTACCAAATATCAATTATCTGCCTACCTATCTGTAGATTTTAAGAGACTATAGAAAATGTATAATTATTGACGGAGACAATATATTTTTGAACGAATATAACAATAATGTATAAGTTTAGCTAATGCCGACAAATTGGATTAAAAAGCTATTATATCTCGACTACTTTGATGCCAACTTTACAGTTTTATAAACAGAATTTGCAAACAGGAAATCAATCGGTAAAACCAGACAAACAAATGTATTTTTTAAGTCACAGTTTACGTCAATGCAACCATAAACATAAAAAGTGTACAGAACACTGTAATAAAGACTTCAACAAATTTAAAACCAAGCGAACAGTAATTATGAATTTATTAAATGACTGAGTACAACAATGACCTGAAATGGTTTTGCTGAGTCTGTTTAACAATTCGATCAAGCTTATTTTTCGAATATTTTGAATACAAAAGACAATTTTTACGACTACAACATATACTTAATATGTTTAATTCATGTCTAAGTAAGCCCTGTATACATATTTAGCTTCACGAGACTAGCATGAGAAGTGCTTACATATGTAAGGAAATACGATCCACACATATGACTTCTCAACTCACCACTGTCACCTTGGCTAGCTTGAGCCACGGCCACCGCAGTGCAGCGTTTGCATTCTGCAGAGCATATGTTCCCTGTAACACTTAGTGACGATTCTAGAATATCATAAGGAAAAATTGTTTGTAAGAGATGATAATATGGCATACATATTATTTGATATCTCAAGTACTTCGAACAATAGCACACAACTTGAAAATTCGATAACGTCTTACAACAATGGCTGTGATGAAGTGAAATTGTTTGATCAATAACGGTATTTGTGTCACCGAGACCTTGTTTGCCCTTTTTTAAGAAACCACCATTATATTTTCGATTTATATCAAGGCTTGCCACGAGTGAAACTTCGCTATCGTAATATGAAATTATCTATAACTTATTATTCAATTGGTGCAGGGTCACAATGAATACTATTTACCTACATCAGCTGAAAATTATAGTTGGTTTTTACATTAGATATTATAAAAGAGCGATATATTTTCCGAACTACGTTTTTGTTTTGTTTATCTATTCACAACTTTTATGGCTATCTGAAGAAATTCCTAGGCATGACTTTAAAAGTTTAATCCCTATTGTAAAGTTCGGTAATAATATTTACGATAGGCAACAATTTATGAAAGTAAGATTAATACTGGTTTAGATTGCGCTAATAAATAATTTTTAATGTTTCATTACCTAATTTTTCAGCACAATAGTTTCTTGAACTTTTGATAACGACAGATTTAGCAAGTTGGTTGAAAAAAAGTGTAAATACTCGATATGCTTATTACCTTTAGGAAATATATTTATAAACTATTGTCTTGTAAATGTTCTCACATTTACAAGACAATTAAAGACGCAAAAACATGTCCAAAGAATAATTATGTTACTTTACAGTATATTTACTTTATTTTTGTCTACCAGCCAGATTCAATATACTTATCCATACATTCTTATCCTTACTGCAGATACTAAATTTAAATTAATTTCAAATATTATGTTTCGGTAGTAAAGAAATATTTTTTTTAATATGCAGATGAATGCAGATTCATTTCCAAAACTACGATCTAAACCTTTTAATTAAAATAGCTAAATACCAAACAAAACTTATAAAGCATATTACCTCGACCAGTTTCGTATTGAATGTTTACATAGCGGACTAACTAATTTGTCTTGTGTGAAATCGGAAAATTTTCATGTTTCAATTTCAAACATTGAAATCGTAGCAACCACAGAAACAAACAATTACGCCCACACAGAAATATCAACTATCAAGAAACGTTTAATAGCAGCAATAGAACTCTTGTCAACACGTGATTTGAAATCTAAAGCATTACCTATACGAAAGAAATTTAAAAAAACGCCAAGAGTTTATATTTAAAAACTTAAAAGTTCCTCTGAAGGAGAAACTGGAGTGGAGTATTATTAGTTAGCTTAGCGGATATCGTACATCAAGAAATTAGCTTCACAATTTTCCCGTGGTAATTGCAGTAATATGAAAATTGAGCCTCATAAAGTCTACCTAGGCACCGTTTGCATCTGAACCAGAGTGAGCTGGAGAATTTTATTATTATTTGTTTGTATATAAGGATATGCCAGAGACTTCATCCACGCTTCATTTGAAATTCCCGCGGGGTTACTGCGACACAGCATTTAAAAAAGAATGTAAGTACGTTAAGTACCGTTTTAGTGAAAACTTTGTCGGAATAAGCTAATTTTTATGCACCCAAACTAAACTACTACAAACCGCTCCCGGGAGAATTCCCGGGATAAAAAATACCACTCATTTTATTATACATATAAAATAAGGACAGTGAAAAAATCGCTTCAGATTTTTTTTTCAATGTAGCCACTTCATAAATAAAATTACCGCGGGATTCCCAAGATAAAAAGTCGCTTTCGATTAGAGAAAACCGCATCCAAATCGGCCAAATAGTTTTTACGTGAATCCCGATCAACCAAACAAGAAATATAAGTAAAAAATGCGAACACGATGCATTCCATCCTTTATAGTCTATTCGTAGTTTTTTTTATAGCTTCAAGGTACTGACACAGCATGTTTAGAATTTTATAATATTATAGATATTTAGCATGCTATATTTTACATTACCTAGCAGACTGAATGTTATTGAATCTGTAAGTAAGAAGCGACATCGCGCCAATGCTTACAGGTTCCAATCGGTTTGAGCAAGTGGTATCTAGGCCGTCTAGACATGATACATCAATATTCCAATCGGGGGTCGCCAACGAGACAATTTGAGGACGCAAATCGCGAATGACAACCTCTCTAGTACAGCCATAAATTAATATTAAAAATTATTCACCGAAGCTAAAGAAATGTTTAATAGAAGACTAAAATAAAATAAACGCAGGAGATAAGCTCCAGTAAATTTCTAAAGTTGCTATGGACATGAAGCCCGGCCATAGAAACGTTACAGTTGAATGGCAATGTGCATGTCTATTTATGTATGAGAGGGTAGCGTAAAATACGGTTAAGGATCATTTAACCAACAACCATAAGCTATTTATTTAGTTTGAACCAGAATTAACAAATATATACATAGTAACAACTAACAAATTCGTTAAAATTGATATCCATATTATTAAGCTATTCCAATTACAAATTTATGGCGCAAAAACTAGTTATGATAAGAAAACATTACTAAATTAGGTACTGAATAGAACTAGTCACGTCCTTGTCGAATTAGATACGATGTAACTACGTAATGTAAACGTATTTATCTACAGAATATTCAAAACATCACTCAGAAGGTTCACCAATAAAAATTAAAAAGAAAACAAAGCTTTATCCGTGCAGGAACGGAGCCAGAATATAAATTTCCAGCGGCTGGGAGCCTGTCGTAAGAGGCGTCAAAACAACCCATAATCAGGTAGGGTAGGTATTTGCCCGTGGCTACCACCCCTGGTCTAGAGTATGTCGCCATAACAACCTTGAGTTGTGTTCCGGTCTCCCTTAAGAGAGCTGCAGCCCATGTGTACCTTTCGTGTTATAAATAGGCGACGGTAGCCGCGTGATAACATGAGCCGACTGCATATTAAAAAAAACGATATTTTCTTTACTACAGAAACATAATATTTGAAGGACAAGAATGTATGGATAAGTATACTGAATCTGGCTGGTAGACAATAATAAAGTAAGTATACTGTATAGTAACATAATCTACAACTTAGCACAATGGATGATTTATACACACATAATATCTATAGTATAGCCATGAACGTGACCGTGAAAGATTTAATGCTGTACGTCATTCACTCACACTTACATAAACGTGTCAGCATTACGAAGCCCTATATCAATCACACGTGTGCACTCAACCCTAAATGCGATATAATATTTCTATTTTTATAAGGCTATTATACAAACGATGAGTGCATTATTCAGCGGGAAGACTTCATAACAATAGCCTTGCACCTAATAGGCAGTATAGATTCTCTGAGTTACCTACCGAGCTGTGAAAAATGTCACTTTCTTGGCGATAGTCTAGGCGTATTTATCCTTAATGCAATAGAAGATAATGGATGCTTTAATCAGATATATGAGATTATTTAAGAGGAATCAGGGGTCCGAGGTACCGCAATAAGCTTTATTGGCCGACGTAGCTAGCGAATCCGGAGCTTCTCGATACAAAAATAAACGATAACACGTGATCGCTGTAAAACAACCGAAATAAACCGGCGTAACGGAATACATAACGATAAATACTATGTTATATAACAATTACATTTTTTAAATAATTCGACCCGAATCCAAAGTTATGCTAGTTAATTATTTATTGATAACCACTAGCATCGCTTCCCAAAGCATTCGCGCTACATATTATATTTGAAATGACATACCTAATACCTTATTGTCGTTAATAATTTTGAATTGAAGATTTGAAAACTTGTTTATCAATAAGACTACAAAAAAATGTATGACAAAGCTTAATTGGATATAGTTAAAAGGACGCTAACATCTGGAAAGTTCTGTCGCCATAATTTCTAGGATGCGCAATATATGTACATACTAGACATGACAATGTTGTTATTCCACAATGTTGATGCAATTACCAACTTGGCAAAGGGAAGTGCGACCTACCTCACGTGTTGACGACGTCAGAGGAGTCACGCCTCCAATAAAATAGCAATAAATTATGTGGACGCATTCTGAGTATTAAGTACTTAATGTACATTAACATAACCTAGTGATTGGCAAGGATTGATAGAAAATATATTAGAAATGTCAAGAATCGATCAATCGTAACACAATTTCGAGAATCTGCTGCACTTTTGGATGCCTTTAAAGTTAAAGGCGAAGTTATACAGCTCCAAATTCTGTGTGGAATAAGTTCAGAATAACAACTATTTTGTAGCTAAGTTGCTCTAGTAATATTTCAGAGTGGGTTCTAGTACAAACAAAATATGGAAGTGTAGAAATATGAAAAGCATTACAGATTATACAATTTATTCAGTAAAAGCTTAGAAACCCATAATAAAATTACGGCTCGAAGTTAAAAGATCAACAAAGCAATGAATATACAGTATCTATCAAACCGAGACACGCAAAAGGCAATAAGTATGAATGAATCACTGTGCCAAATAAGTAGCATGAAGTAAATTTCATTTATTATGATGATCTCAAGGTACGCACGCTACAAAATATCAATGTTTACGACAGTCACGGAATCTTTACTGTAGTTTGTATAATTGAAGGTGATTAAAATGATGCTGGCTAACATTAAGGTCAAGCCATACCGGCCCAATGCTAAAGAATCGTCGAGATAAGCCGGTCATTGACACCAAATATTAACACGCGTTGATTACATAATGAAAACACACAAACAATCAAAACATGCAATCAAGGCTTGAGTAGCTATTTAAATTGTGACTGACATACTTTTTAGGTTTAAGGCATAAAGGTAAGAATTTCAGAGTAATGACGTAATTAATCCGTGTAGATATTTTTTTTACTAATTATCTAACTTCAAGGAATATCGAGTAGAAAATTTGATGGTTAATATTTGTATAACAAAAATAATAGATTGGCTATGCCTAGTTTAGTTTTAAACTTAGAGAGAATAGCTGTGTAGATGTAGAAGAAAACAATATTGGTGATAGTAGTTTTCTTGCATGGTTCATACAGAAAAGGGCCATAAATTACGTCATACGTTAAGAGGGCGGGGGAGCGTCGACAAACTATAACATTGTGTGACAAGGGATGGGAGGGGAACTAACTTCCATGACGTCACATTTGTCAAAATTTAAAATATTTAAGCTAACTGCTGTTTAAATTTAGGTAATAATTTCCTGATAAAAATAGCAAAATATATAATATCACACAAGGGAGGGAGAAATCTCACGAATATGACAAGGACAGGAGAGGTCAAAATATTATGAAATTCGTGTGACGTAGTTTGTGACTGCCCCAAAGTGCCTTATAGATAGATACCAGCAAGTCATATGGGGAATAGATGTCTAACCTTGCTGCTTCCATCAGGTTCGGGTACATGGGATAGGCCCAAGAAATGTTGGCTTAACTACGCAAGGGATTATTTGCGTCGCAAATGCGGTCTAAAGAGAATGGATTCTCAAAACGACGCGAAGTAGAAGAGCGGACGTCAGGCTCTAAAGCGGACTTTCCAAATGCAATCGTAATTTAACAATAGGATGATGATAATTATGACAAAGTTTCAGCCCCTTGAAAATTGCTACAATATAATTTATAGTTAAGGTTACATTAAGGAGTAATAGATTATTTGATTCAATCCTTATTAACGAAAACTCGTAAGGGTTAAGAACGGGGAGCTTTATAAATTTATACCTAAAATACGGTTGGCAAAATTCTAAACCAAATCTGCTAGTGGTAAGTATGCACGTATGTAGTTATTGGCACGTGGAGTTTCCGGTCGGTTGCAAAGATGGGCCAAAGTAAATAAATAGACTTGTCATTCAAGAATTTTTCAAAGATTGAAAATAGTAGAAATTGCGTCGTAAAAGAACATTCTGATCTGTATATTTAATTATACTGAATATAAGTAATAAAATTGTTATCAAGGCTTGTAGCTAGTAACTAACTACAAAATGAATAATTTATAGTAAGATTTCCCTATTTATCATTTTTAAATGTGTACAGTACTTCAGTACTGTAACAGAACTTATATATTGAATAAAATCTAACTGCATAAACAATCAAAATCCTTGAAAAACCTATACACACTGTTTTACAAATGTGAAAGTGAGTCTGAGAGTGAATTTATACCTATATCAAAATGATAGTGGGAACCAATCTTTAAAAACATACATTTTTATGACCAGAAACAAACATAGATTTTGGATATTGGAAAATGCTAAGTTCTCAAGGAGAGGCCATATTTACTATAGGTCTGTAAGTGAATGATGCTTCTGCCTGCCTTACAAAAGTCAATTTTCATGACATTTTGGTATTTATTATTTCTAACAAGGAATATAGTAATGTAGCTAGAGAAAAAGGAAACTCACCTTCATCCGGGGTGAGATCTGCAAACTTGACACCACCACTGAAAAAGAAAAATAAATGTAGCAGTTTTGTTTAAACCCCGACCCAAAGTAAAAAACCCAATGTCAAATTCATTTTAATAGTGTGAAACAATCATTTTCACAGTGCATGTTTTAACTTTTCTTAATCCTAATATAACACTAATTGCAAATTCTAAAGTACTTTCTAGAATATTGTTTTAATTATTTTTTTATTTACATTACACTTTTTAAACTGATGATTATAAGCTATTGTCAAATATTAAATTTCCTGGTTATTTAATTAAAATAAACATACAACATTAAAATGTTTTAAAAATAAAGTTTTTTTTCATATCTAACAGAACAGTCAAAAACCAACTTCTTCATTTTAAACAAATTCCAAAAACATTTAGTATTTTTTAACTATGTCATGCACTGTGTCAATGCGTAGGTATCACTTCATACCTGAGTAGGACGGTAGCCGTTTCCGGCACCCGGAACACCTGGAAATAAACACAATGTGGAACATTGTCTTACTGGATCTCCATTCGGAGAAACCAAAACCACAGTAAATCCTAGCTTATTACTTAATCAAACAAGAATTAGAATTAAGATTATAATTTTAAAAGTTTTAAATATTTCGAAAAAAAAATAACCAGATAGATTTTATGGTCATTGACTAAGCAATATTTGCATAATGGACATGATTACTAATTCTCAAATTTATATACTCAAAGAATATATATCTACTTAACAAAAGAATACATCAGCACAGTGGGGAGAAATTTTGGCACTGAAATTGTGATAAGTATACTACAATTTAAATAGCAGCATTTGTACAATAATTACATCTATTAAAAATGTTATATATTGACTTTTAAACTAGAAATTATTGCAAATATAGGAAGTAATATAGTTACAATTTTGTAAGTTTGCCAATGTCAAAATTTTAGTGTTTATTTCATCTGGAAATTAAACTTTAATTTATCATAGCTTTGAAAGCTGAAAGACCTATCATAATTTATATAAGAAATAATATTTATAAAAATAATTATATTGGAAAACGTAAGATATGTTTATAATGGAACTTATGTAAGATATACACTAGTAAGTATTGGGAAAACCCATATTTATATGATATGATTACTCACATGATCCATGCCATATACAAATAGAAAAAATCTCACCTTCCATCCTAAATTTTCGAAGAACGTGCATAATCTGGATTGTCCGGTAGTTTTGCCGCCGCATGGCCCTGGTTATATACACAATGCAAACTAGATGATAAAAAATGCGATATCGTAGATATCCCACGTGTACACGACAGAGCAAGAGTTCATTTATTTATCCTGCCTAAATTTTTCCTATATGAAAAGTACACACATATAGAAGTTTGAAAATAAAATTGAAACTATTTTTATCTTTTACCACTTTAATAAAATTACACAACTAGAAAAATTACAATATTAAAGACTCACCTCCAGTGAGGACCAGCTTGTAAACGATTTTCTGGTTTTGATTGGCCATATTAAATATAAGTAAACGCAAATATATACAAATTAAAATTAAATTACACTACGAAGGATACTAAGCACATAAATATCATAAAAATGTCAAATTTACAAAAGTATTATAAAGAGCCATCACATCAAAATACGCATCGCCCATCAGGCGCGCTTACAAGTGAAAGAATGAAATGATCGGTGAATGGAATAAAATTATACGATTTATGTCAGATAGAATGATTTGATGAACGAATAAATCATAGACAATTCCTTTTGCTTGCCACAGAATAATGGCTTAGCATGATATAAGCAATAAGCCATTTTTGTTTACAGAAATTACAGACTTGGATTTTGTAATAATTTTTTTTTTAAGCAAAATAAGCTCTGTGTGTGTCATTCTCAGTATAACAAAATTTAATATTGAAATTTGATTTTATTAGGTTATTCTTCATATCTAAACTCTTCAACTTCGTACAGAATATATCCTGCAATGTTCAACTAGTCTTACATTATTTTACTTGTACCTACCTGGTATTAGACAACTAACAACTTTTTATGTCGTGACTTTACTTAAAGAATAAAAAATGGTTGCCTCAAAAATAAGAATAATTTATTAAGTTACTCCCAAATCACTTATGTTCAAAATACACTGAAGATTGAAGTTGGTTAAAGAATTAGATTTCATAACCATCACATCTACTTTACTACACTGTTCACTGTCACTGGAGTTGCCGTCATGAACTTTATCCAATTTTATTACTAGAGCTGGTATGTGACTCCAATATTTTCCTAAACAACGACTTCTCTTTTCAATATATAAATGTTCTCTGTCAGTTGTGTCTGCTTCATCTGGAACAACATTTAATAGGATTTTTTATTAATATTATTATATTAAATGCAATGTATATATTAAACTATACTACATAATTACACTTTTGAATTACCATCTAAGTCTGCAGCATCCATATCCACCCATCTTGTTTGTATATTGACACATATTACTCCTACATTTAATTCCTTACATAAATATCGGGCATAGTTCACAAACGTGTTTAGTAATGTTAAACCTAAAAAATATGCATAATAAATGTTTGTAGTAATGCTGCTAGGAATTAGTAGAATTACTTTTGGACCCTTAACCTATACTTGCACTGGTGTTTTAGGACAAAAGTATCTACATATGTGTTTGTCAAGTTGTTGTAAACTTTAAATGACAACTATCCTCATTTTCAGGGAGAAATTATTTGCTGTATTTTAAATGCAAGTAATAACTAAGGGCATTACTTATAATAATCTCGTTAAGAAAGGATTAGCCGTCTCTTAAATAAGAGACTTTTGGGCCCCTAATCAATGGCTGTTTCAAATAAAACTTGCCATCTTGCCTCTTAGCAGTCACTTAAACTACCTCTCGTAGTTGGTTATTTTTGATAGTTATTTATGAGTTTATTTATGAGTCACCACCTCATATAATTATGAGGTGTTTATGAGTAATCAGTAGCTGAGCAGTTTCTTAAAATTTAACAAATGATTATAAGTAAGGCAATAACTAACTAAGCATGACATTAATTACTTTAACAGCATAAACAAATCACCCTCACCTTCAAAGGACTAAGGACATAGTGATAAATGTATATGCATGTTCAAAAAAATACAGCTTCATTTGTACTTGCCTATTTTACTATCTTCGCCAAGATGTTGGAACATTAAACATGGCAATGAGTCTATTATAATCATAGACAATTTTTCAACAGCAATTGAATCTTTTTTTAAGTGTTTAAAAAAATCAATCAGCTCTTCCATAGTCCATATGTGCACTACTCTAATTTTAAACATAATTAAAGCCATTTCCTGGAAAAAAGAAATTAGAATATTGTCAATGTAATAACATTCAACATCATTTGAGTTTTATATGCTGGTTTATTGTGTCCCTTATTTGTTACCAGTTTGGGCACTCTACAGTATCCATTATTATGACACCAATAGTAGGCACACAAATTATTCTTTATTAGATCAAGCCAGTATTTCTTGGGTCTACTTGAGACTTTTAAAATAGCCTGATTGAGACAGTGTATCAAAAAATTTGTTCCCCATGTTATGATTGGCCTATTTCCATAAAAGATCAAGGTTATTACGGCTTAACATCTTCTGTGTTGAAGCAGACTAAACCTTTGCTGGCCAACTTCAATGCAACGCAAAGACTCTGGGTTTGATACCTAGTATGGCAAATTTCAGAAATAAATTTTCTTCATTATTTAATATGGTCTGGATGATTGGGATCATCTTAGAGTAATCTGTTGTAACCATAACACAAACATGAAAGCTTAATTTGGGAATATACAAAGTATTTGAATGGTGATGCTTACTGTATAAAAAACCCAAATCCAATTACAAAGTTGAGTTTTACAATTCACAAAATAAGATATCACGATTACAGAATATTGCTTTAGATACATTTTATTTTTGATATCAGCAACTTGTATATAACTACGTGTATTAAATTATTTTTAAAATTTTTACAACATCTCTTCTGTCTCTTATTCTCTCTAGTCTTCAAATTCTCTTCTAATTCTAGGATTTCTTTTTACCTTTGGTGAACATCCACAAGCATCTAACATCTTTTGTATTCTTATAGCTGAAAAATCTCCTTTAGTGTCCACATATAATACATTGCTATCTGATTGCTTTACACAATTTATTGATATTTGAAGACAGAGTTGTGTTTTTCCAGAATCAGCTAGGCCACAGATTTCTGTGATAAAGCCAGTTGGAAAGCCCCCATCCAAAATAGTGTCTAAACTGAAAAGTACATTAATTGTGTATTAAATTACACTTTAAGACAAACAAACTATGACAATTTCACTAGCCCATCATGATCAGTTTGTGCACTATTTTTTTGCAAATAAAGTTTTTCTTTCTTTCTACGCACAATGTATGAATACATCTTAAATTGATCAGTAATCAAGGCAAACATTTTGTCCTTAAATTAATAAATTAGTTTACACTGAAGACTAAAAAGCTGTTAAACATATATTAGATGATTCATTTCTGTCTTTCGATTTAGATGAAGCAACCAAACTGATTTATATAAACTTCAATCGTCAATACTGTTGTGTCAACCCATGTCCTATGGCTAAAATGTATGCAATTTGGTTGGTCCGTACGATGTCAGCATTAAAAAGCCGTAATAAAAGCTAATTGTAAGTATCGTAAGTTATTTCTAAGAGTAAAATAATTTCAGTTAAATATTTAAAAAACTCAAAACCTACCTTGGAATTCCTGTATTTATTTTATTTTTGTGAGTTATACTTTTAACAAGCAGTGAGCTACCGTTTACTAAAGGAGCTGAAACTTAGCAAATATTTCATTACGTATGGCTAAAACTTGAGATATGTCCAACTTTGTGATAACAGACAACTTTGTAATTTTTTCATCGAGAAAATCAAATACTGTGCATATTCTGTTTTGTGACAAACTCTTAAGAACCGTTTCCGAAAGACTGGAGATTTTCAAGACTTCAAGCGCTTGCATATCTGACTATATGTATTATTGTGACATTTTACACATAAAACAGAGACACTTACGAGGACCATTAAAATTTTCGAGAGTCGAGACACAAATGACACAATATTTTTATTTTTATTTGGGTGAACAGCAAAATAGCAAAACCATAGATATTGTTATTCTTTTTTAATATTTATGGCTTGGCATATAGGTTTTTAAGCCAGTGTTATTGTTTTTGTTTAAATTTGCCAATAAGGTAGGCAAACAACACAGTGGTCTCGCTTATGGTGAACTCACACTTATCCGAACCGAACGCGTCGAACGAATTGAAGTCGCGGAGGCCTTGGAGTTTTTGGTGGAAACTGAAAGGAAATGATGTGCTGTGCAGTTTTTCAAATGTTTGTTTAAAATATATCCATAAGAAAAAAAAACGGTGTGACTATTTGTACGGGTACTGGACGAATAAATTATATTTATTCGTACAGTCATTCAATTATTTTTTAAATTAAGAATGAATTGGATGATTAGCTTGTTTTTTAATTAGGTTAGGTTAGGTTTCTTTTTTTAATGACATGTTTTAAAGAATTATTGAAAACGTGAAAATAAAAATAAATAAATAAATTCTAAAATGAGGGTGGAGTATAGATACACGGCACATTTATTTATTATGAACAAATCGGAACATTTTTAACATAGGTTAGAAGTGGTTATTTTTTTTATAACCGCCCAAAAATAATTTTCAGACACATACACGATTAGTCCCTATATGTACCTACTGGCGCTGTACATTACGGAACAAGATCTGCTTATATGTTACTACAAAGTATACGCGAGTATTTGCGTACTGCTCTTGTATGGATTGGAAGAACTTCGCAAAATACTTATTTTCAATCTTTAATTAGGTTAGGTTAGGTGTTTTTTTTTGGCCCGAGCCTTTTTTAAGAACATTTTCAGTACCCGTATTAATAATTATAAATTGTTCGTACAGTACCCGTATTAATAGACTCAGCCAAAAATAAATTATAAACGAAGGCAGTTAAATTAACCACTGGCAGATTCTCTTTTTAAGTCTGGTCACCCGTACTGACGCCCGCCATCTGTGTTTCTTCTGTCAAATGTGAGTTTGTAATGTCGTGGAGTCGTGAATAATTTTCCGTTTGGTGCGGCGTAATTACGTAGGATATTATTTTTAGTTAGTTTTAATTATTATTTTACATAATGTCCAATATATCGCTGGATAAAGAGGCGTTTTATCGTCGTATGAAAAAACTATATACGACATGGAAGGTGGGTTAATTTTCAAGTAACATCTAACAATGTTGCGTTTCTGTTTATTGATATTTGGGGGTATTTTAGACTGCTGCAGCTGATTCGAAAAGTGACGATGTATTGGCGAAAATGGATTGTCTGGTCTCCTGCGTGGGAGTTGACGAAGACACGCTTTACAGCAAGTCAACAGCACTTCAGGTTTGCGCTTTTTACTGCTTTCCATGTGCTCTAGAAACTATATAACTAACGTAAACTAGAGATTAAACGTTGTATAAATGGTGACTAAGAAAGTATTATTGGGTGTGGTATAGATACAGGGCACTTTTAACTAATAGGTGTGTAGGGTGGTGGAGGGGAAGGGTAGGGAGGCTTACTTACCCCTTCTGTAACCCAAACTACAATTTTAAAGTGTAAAATAACTCATGCCTCATGAAGATTGCAAAAAAATAACAATATTTTGTAGTTTAAATTGAGTAAAAAAATTAGAAGACTTTAATTTCAATTTTATATTCAGAATAACTAAATCAATGTTCAACAACACACTCCACAGATGTTACCTTCCTCACATTATAATTAATTGATTTGAAAAAAAAATTTGTTAAAACAACATATTTATTAAGATAAGAATAATAATGTTTTGAAATAAATTATTAATTAGGTATGTATGTATTAAAAAACTATAAGTACAAAAGTTTAGAATGTAACAAGTTATATTAAAAATAAATATAAATACTTATTATCTAAGTTTAAAATTAACAGCAAAAAAGATAATAAATACCTAATGATTTTTATAAGAATGATAATCTTTCTTTGATAATATGAGTTTTTATTGATAATGGTGTTGCCCTGCGCAACATGCTCAGCATCTTAGCCGAGCTTTGATTTATGACCCGAACTGCATGGAAAAAATAATTCTACTATAGTTGTTTGGTAACTGCATTATTTGAACCTATAAATAAGACTCATTTGGTCACAGGCAATAAATATAACAGTATCCCAAGTGATATCTGAGCATTACAGTTCTTCCACAATTGTATTTATATTCCACTAATAGGTTGATTGAACATTTGTAAGTGAGATATTAACAACAGCTGGGGGCATAAGGATAGCCATGGAATTCCTGAGACTAGTGCCAACATCGGGTCATTTTTATTCAAAATTTTATATAGCCAGTATGTTTCCAGACACTGTTGTGAAAGTATGTTATCATGGGTGATGATGAATTGATTACCATTGCATTTTGCTGGCGCTAAACATGAAGTAGAGGAATCATCATTATTGGGTGCACCCATAGCATACTCTGAGTATGCTATGGGTGCATTAACAGAGTCAATTCTACCTCAAAAGAGTAAAATTTATGCATGCACCCAAAGAGTTCTTCAAATATTACAGAATGTCATGTAATCCTTTCATGAGTGTCATAATAGCATAGAAAGAAAGTAAACCGGTTGATCATGAGCTTTATAGACCACATAGCGCTAGCATGGTTATGAATACAAATTTCCATTCGTGTGGGACAAAATGTTCGAAAGCACTGTGTTTGAGATGATGTCATTAGATTTTTTTTCATTCTTATGACCTGAATACACAGTGAAAGCTTATAAATGAATGTTAGGTTTCTTCAATTCAGAAAAAATAAGAATGTATGCGCCTTGCTGAAACATTTTGTATGTAAGTAGAACATTTAAGTTTCCAAATCTGAATTCCTGATCAGGTAACCGAGCATGTGGCCAGCATAAGCCAACCACTTTCACAGATTCATATTAAGACTGTGACTGGGCTAATTTACTATGTAGGACTAATCCATTTAATTCAAGTTCAGAACAGGGTTGGATTTCATACTATAATTGTTCCTTCATATATATCTAAGGATAGTACGAAAAAATACTATAATTTGAATACCTTGCCTATATGAATAATATAAGTAGTATTTAAATACCATTCCCTGCTTATCCAAACATATAAAAAAGTTCATTGAGATGTAATCACTGGGAGTTCATACTTTTTCTTCAGACATTCTGATTGTTGGAATAGTAAGTTTGCATATTACTCTCTATGAAGTAGGTAATAGAGTTCATAGGCGTCTAATAGTACATCTACATATTACTTTTATTTAATGTTTAGGTATTTTAATTCAAATAATAAGTGTAGTGTACTATAATTTTTTACAAATACTATCTTTTGATTTTTTTATGCTATCATTTCAGCTGACCCAAATATAAACCTGGTTCAGAATGTTGTAGTTACTTTAGTTAAATTTCAATTTTGTACAGACATGGCTGTTTGGTTACGAGCTCCCAGATACAATAACAGTGCTGGACTGAGCACAGCATGTGTTTTCTGGCAAGCAAAAAGAAGATAGAGTTTTTGAGACAAATTGAGAATGGGAAAGATGAACAGAATTGCCACCAGTTAAACTTCTAATAAGAGACAGGGTATGTATTTAAAAAGCTATAAATTACTCTGTGTAAAATATGCTATTTTATACTGAAACTAAACTACATATATGTTGTTATGTTGTGAAAAATAAACATTTGTTAAATGTGTTGATTGA